>OW284514.1:1800000-2041579 GCA_935413205.1 Polydrusus cervinus | reverse complement strand
CAGGCTGGCAAAATCTGGCTAATAATCGAATGATTTCTGTGTGTAGTTTCACACAACAGAGCGTTTACCGGAATTTTGATGCAGGCTGGCAAAATCTGGCTAATAATCGAATGATTTCTGTGTGTAGTTTCACACAACAGAGCGTTTACCGGAATTTTGATGCAGGCTGGCAAAATCTGGCTAATAATCGAATGATTTCTGTGTGTAGTTTCACACAACAGAGCGTTTACCGGAATTTTGATGCAGGCTGGCAAAATCTGGCTAATAATCGAATGATTTCTGTGTGTAGTTTCACACAACAGAGCGTTTACCGGAATTTTGATGCAGGCTGGCAAAATCTGGCTAATAATCGAATGATTTCTGTGTGTAGTTTCAGACAACAGAGCGTTTACCGGAATTTTGATGCAGGCTGGCAAAATCTGGCTAATAATCGAATGATTTCTGTGTGTAGTTTCAGACAACAGAGCGTTTACCGGAATTTTGATGCAGGCTGGCAAAATCTGGCTAATAATCGAATGATTTCTGTGTGTAGTTTCACACAACAGAGCGTTTACCGGAATTTTGATGCAGGCTGGCAAAATCTGGCTAATAATCGAATGATTTCTGTGTGTAGTTTCACACAACAGAGCGTTTACCGGAATTTTGATGCAGGCTGGCAAAATCTGGCTAATAATCGAATGATTTCTGTGTGTAGTTTCACACAACAGAGCGTTTACCGGAATTTTGATGCAGGCTGGCAAAATCTGGCTAATAATCGAATGATTTCTGTGTGTAGTTTCACACAACAGAGCGTTTACCGGAATTTTGATGCAGGCTGGCAAAATCTGGCTAATAATCGAATGATTTCTGTGTGTAGTTTCACACAACAGAGCGTTTACCGGAATTTTGATGCAGGCTGGCAAAATCTGGCTAATAATCGAATGATTTCTGTGTGTAGTTTCACACAACAGAGCGTTTACCGGAATTTTGATGCAGGCTGGCAAAATCTGGCTAATAATCGAATGATTTCTGTGTGTAGTTTCACACAACAGAGCGTTTACCGGAATTTTGATGCAGGCTGGCAAAATCTGGCTAATAATCGAATGATTTCTGTGTGTAGTTTCACACAACAGAGCGTTTACCGGAATTTTGATGCAGGCTGGCAAAATCTGGCTAATAATCGAATGATTTCTGTGTGTAGTTTCACACAACAGAGCGTTTACCGGAATTTTGATGCAGGCTGGCAAAATCTGGCTAATAATCGAATGATTTCTGTGTGTAGTTTCACACAACAGAGCGTTTACCGGAATTTTGATGCAGGCTGGCAAAATCTGGCTAATAATCGAATGATTTCTGTGTGTAGTTTCACACAACAGAGCGTTTACCGGAATTTTGATGCAGGCTGGCAAAATCTGGCTAATAATCGAATGATTTCTGTGTGTAGTTTCACACAACAGAGCGTTTACCGGAATTTTGATGCAGGCTGGCAAAATCTGGCTAATAATCGAATGATTTCTGTGTGTAGTTTCACACAACAGAGCGTTTACCGGAATTTTGATGCAGGCTGGCAAAATCTGGCTAATAATCGAATGATTTCTGTGTGTAGTTTCAGACAACAGAGCGTTTACCGGAATTTTGATGCAGGCTGGCAAAATCTGGCTAATAATCGAATGATTTCTGTGTGTAGTTTCACACAACAGAGCGTTTACCGGAATTTTGATGCAGGCTGGCAAAATCTGGCTAATAATCGAATGATTTCTGTGTGTAGTTTCACACAACAGAGCGTTTACCGGAATTTTGATGCAGGCTGGCAAAATCTGGCTAATAATCGAATGATTTCTGTGTGTAGTTTCACACAACAGAGCGTTTACCGGAATTTTGATGCAGGCTGGCAAAATCTGGCTAATAATCGAATGATTTCTGTGTGTAGTTTCACACAACAGAGCGTTTACCGGAATTTTGATGCAGGCTGGCAAAATCTGGCTAATAATCGAATGATTTCTGTGTGTAGTTTCACACAACAGAGCGTTTACCGGAATTTTGATGCAGGCTGGCAAAATCTGGCTAATAATCGAATGATTTCTGTGTGTAGTTTCACACAACAGAGCGTTTACCGGAATTTTGATGCAGGCTGGCAAAATCTGGCTAATAATCGAATGATTTCTGTGTGTAGTTTCAGACAACAGAGCGTTTACCGGAATTTTGATGCAGGCTGGCAAAATCTGGCTAATAATCGAATGATTTCTGTGTGTAGTTTCAGACAACAGAGCGTTTACCGGAATTTTAATGCAGGCTGGCAAAATCTGGCTAATAATCGAATGATTTCTGTGTGTAGTTTCAGACAACAGAGCGTTTACCGGAATTTTAATGCAGGCTGGCAAAATCTGGCTAATAATCGAATGATTTCTGTGTGTAGTTTCAGACAACAGAGCGTTTACCGGAATTTTGATGCAGGCTGGCAAAATCTGGCTAATAATCGAATGATTTCTGTGTGTAGTTTCAGACAACAGAGCGTTTACCGGAATTTTATGCAGGCTGGCAAAATCTGGCTAATAATCGAATGATTTCTGTGTGTAGTTTCACACAACAGAGCGTTTACCGGAATTTTGATGCAGGCTGGCAAAATCTGGCTAATAATCGAATGATTTCTGTGTGTAGTTTCAGACAACAGAGCGTTTACCGGAATTTTAATGCAGGCTGGCAAAATCTGGCTAATAATCGAATGATTTCTGTGTGTAGTTTCAGACAACAGAGCGTTTACCGGAATTTTAATGCAGGCTGGCAAAATCTGGCTAATAATCGAATGATTTCTGTGTGTAGTTTCAGACAACAGAGCGTTTACCGGAATTTTGATGCAGGCTGGCAAAATCTGGCTAATAATCGAATGATTTCTGTGTGTAGTTTCACACAACAGAGCGTTTACCGGAATTTTGATGCAGGCTGGCAAAATCTGGCTAATAATCGAATGATTTCTGTGTGTAGTTTCACACAACAGAGCGTTTACCGGAATTTTGATGCAGGCTGGCAAAATCTGGCTAATAATCGAATGATTTCTGTGTGTAGTTTCACACAACAGAGCGTTTACCGGAATTTTAATGCAGGCTGGCAAAATCTGGCTAATAATCGAATGATTTCTGTGTGTAGTTTCAGACAACAGAGCGTTTACCGGAATTTTAATGCAGGCTGGCAAAATCTGGCTAATAATCGAATGATTTCTGTGTGTAGTTTCAGACAACAGAGCGTTTACCGGAATTTGATGCAGGCTGGCAAAATCTGGCTAATAATCGAATGATTTCTGTGTGTAGTTTCACACAACAGAGCGTTTACCGGAATTTTGATGCAGGCTGGCAAAATCTGGCTAATAATCGAATGATTTCTGTGTGTAGTTTCACACAACAGAGCGTTTACCGGAATTTTGATGCAGGCTGGCAAAATCTGGCTAATAATCGAATGATTTCTGTGTGTAGTTTCAGACAACAGAGCGTTTACCGGAATTTTAATGCAGGCTGGCAAAATCTGGCTAATAATCGAATGATTTCTGTGTGTAGTTTCAGACAACAGAGCGTTTACCGGAATTTTAATGCAGGCTGGCAAAATCTGGCTAATAATCGAATGATTTCTGTGTGTAGTTTCAGACAACAGAGCGTTTACCGGAATTTTGATGCAGGCTGGCAAAATCTGGCTAATAATCGAATGATTTCTGTGTGTAGTTTCAGACAACAGAGCGTTTACCGGAATTTTAATGCAGGCTGGCAAAATCTGGCTAATAATCGAATGATTTCTGTGTGTAGTTTCACACAACAGAGCGTTTACCGGAATTTTGATGCAGGCTGGCAAAATCTGGCTAATAATCGAATGATTTCTGTGTGTAGTTTCAGACAACAGAGCGTTTACCGGAATTTTGATGCAGGCTGGCAAAATCTGGCTAATAATCGAATGATTTCTGTGTGTAGTTTCAGACAACAGAGCGTTTACCGGAATTTTGATGCAGGCTGGCAAAATCTGGCTAATAATCGAATGATTTCTGTGTGTAGTTTCAGACAACAGAGCGTTTACCGGAATTTTGATGCAGGCTGGCAAAATCTGGCTAATAATCGAATGATTTCTGTGTGTAGTTTCAGACAACAGAGCGTTTACCGGAATTTTGATGCAGGCTGGCAAAATCTGGCTAATAATCGAATGATTTCTGTGTGTAGTTTCAGACAACAGAGCGTTTACCGGAATTTTGATGCAGGCTGGCAAAATCTGGCTAATAATCGAATGATTTCTGTGTGTAGTTTCAGACAACAGAGCGTTTACCGGAATTTTGATGCAGGCTGGCAAAATCTGGCTAATAATCGAATGATTTCTGTGTGTAGTTTCAGACAACAGAGCGTTTACCGGAATTTTGATGCAGGCTGGCAAAATCTGGCTAATAATCGAATGATTTCTGTGTGTAGTTTCAGACAACAGAGCGTTTACCGGAATTTTGATGCAGGCTGGCAAAATCTGGCTAATAATCGAATGATTTCTGTGTGTAGTTTCAGACAACAGAGCGTTTACCGGAATTTTGATGCAGGCTGGCAAAATCTGGCTAATAATCGAATGATTTCTGTGTGTAGTTTCAGACAACAGAGCGTTTACCGGAATTTTGATGCAGGCTGGCAAAATCTGGCTAATAATCGAATGATTTCTGTGTGTAGTTTCAGACAACAGAGCGTTTACCGGAATTTTGATGCAGGCTGGCAAAATCTGGCTAATAATCGAATGATTTCTGTGTGTAGTTTCACACAACAGAGCGTTTACCGGAATTTTGATGCAGGCTGGCAAAATCTGGCTAATAATCGAATGATTTCTGTGTGTAGTTTCACACAACAGAGCGTTTACCGGAATTTTGATGCAGGCTGGCAAAATCTGGCTAATAATCGAATGATTTCTGTGTGTAGTTTCAGACAACAGAGCGTTTACCGGAATTTTGATGCAGGCTGGCAAAATCTGGCTAATAATCGAATGATTTCTGTGTGTAGTTTCAGACAACAGAGCGTTTACCGGAATTTTGATGCAGGCTGGCAAAATCTGGCTAATAATCGAATGATTTCTGTGTGTAGTTTCACACAACAGAGCGTTTACCGGAATTTTGATGCAGGCTGGCAAAATCTGGCTAATAATCGAATGATTTCTGTGTGTAGTTTCACACAACAGAGCGTTTACCGGAATTTTGATGCAGGCTGGCAAAATCTGGCTAATAATCGAATGATTTCTGTGTGTAGTTTCAGACAACAGAGCGTTTACCGGAATTTTGATGCAGGCTGGCAAAATCTGGCTAATAATCGAATGATTTCTGTGTGTAGTTTCAGACAACAGAGCGTTTACCTGAATTTTGATGCAGGCTGGCAAAATCTGGCTAATAATCGAATGATTTCTGTGTGTAGTTTCACACAACAGAGCGTTTACCGGATTTTTGATGCAGGCTGGCAAAATCTGGCTAATAATCGAATGATTTCTGTGTGTAGTTTCACACAACAGAGCGTTTACCGGATTTTTGATGCAGGCTGGCAAAATCTGGCTAATAATCGAATGATTTCTGTGTGTAGTTTCACACAACAGAGCGTTTACCGGATTTTTGATGCAGGCTGGCAAAATCTGGCTAATAATCGAATGATTTCTGTGTGTAGTTTCACACAACAGAGCGTTTACCGGATTTTTGATGCAGGCTGGCAAAATCTGGCTAATAATCGAATGATTTCTGTGTGTAGTTTCACACAACAGAGCGTTTACCGGATTTTTGATGCAGGCTGGCAAAATCTGGCTAATAATCGAATGATTTCTGTGTGTAGTTTCACACAACAGAGCGTTTACCGGAATTTTAATGCAGGCTGGCAAAATCTGGCTAATAATCGAATGATTTCTGTGTGTAGTTTCACACAACAGAGCGTTTACCGGATTTTTGATGCAGGCTGGCAAAATCTGGCTAATAATCGAATGATTTCTGTGTGTAGTTTCACACAACAGAGCGTTTACCGGATTTTTGATGCAGGCTGGCAAAATCTGGCTAATAATCGAATGATTTCTGTGTGTAGTTTCACACAACAGAGCGTTTACCGGATTTTTGATGCAGGCTGGCAAAATCTGGCTAATAATCGAATGATTTCTGTGTGTAGTTTCAGACAACAGAGCGTTTACCGGAATTTTAATGCAGGCTGGCAAAATCTGGCTAATAATCGAATGATTTCTGTGTGTAGTTTCACACAACAGAGCGTTTACCGGATTTTTGATGCAGGCTGGCAAAATCTGGCTAATAATCGAATGATTTCTGTGTGTAGTTTCACACAACAGAGCGTTTACCGGATTTTTGATGCAGGCTGGCAAAATCTGGCTAATAATCGAATGATTTCTGTGTGTAGTTTCAGACAACAGAGCGTTTACCGGAATTTTAATGCAGGCTGGCAAAATCTGGCTAATAATCGAATGATTTCTGTGTGTAGTTTCACACAACAGAGCGTTTACCGGATTTTTGATGCAGGCTGGCAAAATCTGGCTAATAATCGAATGATTTCTGTGTGTAGTTTCACACAACAGAGCGTTTACCGGATTTTTGATGCAGGCTGGCAAAATCTGGCTAATAATCGAATGATTTCTGTGTGTAGTTTCAGACAACAGAGCGTTTACCGGAATTTTAATGCAGGCTGGCAAAATCTGGCTAATAATCGAATGATTTCTGTGTGTAGTTTCACACAACAGAGCGTTTACCGGATTTTTGATGCAGGCTGGCAAAATCTGGCTAATAATCGAATGATTTCTGTGTGTAGTTTCACACAACAGAGCGTTTACCGGATTTTTGATGCAGGCTGGCAAAATCTGGCTAATAATCGAATGATTTCTGTGTGTAGTTTCACACAACAGAGCGTTTACCGGATTTTTGATGCAGGCTGGCAAAATCTGGCTAATAATCGAATGATTTCTGTGTGTAGTTTCACACAACAGAGCGTTTACCGGATTTTTGATGCAGGCTGGCAAAATCTGGCTAATAATCGAATGATTTCTGTGTGTAGTTTCACACAACAGAGCGTTTACCGGATTTTTGATGCAGGCTGGCAAAATCTGGCTAATAATCGAATGATTTCTGTGTGTAGTTTCACACAACAGAGCGTTTACCGGATTTTTGATGCAGGCTGGCAAAATCTGGCTAATAATCGAATGATTTCTGTGTGTAGTTTCACACAACAGAGCGTTTACCGGATTTTTGATGCAGGCTGGCAAAATCTGGCTAATAATCGAATGATTTCTGTGTGTAGTTTCACACAACAGAGCGTTTACCGGATTTTTGATGCAGGCTGGCAAAATCTGGCTAATAATCGAATGATTTCTGTGTGTAGTTTCACACAACAGAGCGTTTACCGGAATTTTGATGCAGGCTGGCAAAATCTGGCTAATAATCGAATGATTTCTGTGTGTAGTTTCACACAACAGAGCGTTTACCGGAATTTTGATGCAGGCTGGCAAAATCTGGCTAATAATCGAATGATTTCTGTGTGTAGTTTCACACAACAGAGCGTTTACCGGAATTTTGATGCAGGCTGGCAAAATCTGGCTAATAATCGAATGATTTCTGTGTGTAGTTTCACACAACAGAGCGTTTACCGGAATTTTGATGCAGGCTGGCAAAATCTGGCTAATAATCGAATGATTTCTGTGTGTAGTTTCAGACAACAGAGCGTTTACCGGAATTTTGATGCAGGCTGGCAAAATCTGGCTAATAATCGAATGATTTCTGTGTGTAGTTTCACACAACGGAGCGTTTACCGGAATTTTGATGCAGGCTGGCAAAATCTGGCTAATAATCGAATGATTTCTGTGTGTAGTTTCACACAACAGAGCGTTTACCGGAATTTTGATGCAGGCTGGCAAAATCTGGCTAATAATCGAATGATTTCTGTGTGTAGTTTCACACAACAGAGCGTTTACCGGAATTTTGATGCAGGCTGGCAAAATCTGGCTAATAATCGAATGATTTCTGTGTGTAGTTTCACACAACAGAGCGTTTACCGGAATTTTGATGCAGGCTGGCAAAATCTGGCTAATAATCGAATGATTTCTGTGTGTAGTTTCACACAACAGAGCGTTTACCGGAATTTTGATGCAGGCTGGCAAAATCTGGCTAATAATCGAATGATTTCTGTGTGTAGTTTCACACAACAGAGCGTTTACCGGAATTTTGATGCAGGCTGGCAAAATCTGGCTAATAATCGAATGATTTCTGTGTGTAGTTTCACACAACAGAGCGTTTACCGGAATTTTGATGCAGGCTGGCAAAATCTGGCTAATAATCGAATGATTTCTGTGTGTAGTTTCAGACAACAGAGCGTTTACCGGAATTTTGATGCAGGCTGGCAAAATCTGGCTAATAATCGAATGATTTCTGTGTGTAGTTTCACACAACAGAGCGTTTACCGGAATTTTGATGCAGGCTGGCAAAATCTGGCTAATAATCGAATGATTTCTGTGTGTAGTTTCACACAACAGAGCGTTTACCGGATTTTTGATGCAGGCTGGCAAAATCTGGCTAATAATCGAATGATTTCTATGTGTAGTTTCACACAACAGAGCGTTTACCGGATTTTTGATGCAGGCTGGCAAAATCTGGCTAATAATCGAATGATCAAACGGTTTTTTTCTTGCTTAAAGTTTGATAGTTCCTTCAGACAGGTCATAAACAATATTTCCACAGTGACATAAAATGTAATAATGAAATTAAATTCAAGAATATAACACTAATTATATTATTTTATAATTTCATCCAATATTTTTTTAGCTTTTTCCCTGTCATCGTTAAGTATTTCCAGGCATTTTAGTAAAGCTTCTTTCCGTTTATCCAACCTTTCTTGTCTGAGCGAATCAAAATCTTCAGTATTTACAACGTGCTCTTCTGAATTCTCTGGATCGTGGGTGGTTTCTTCTTCGTAAAGGTTAAACTAAAAAAAAAAACAAAGGATGAAACATTACAAATTTGTAATACACCTGCCTATATAGTTTCATATATTTTTTTCGTTTTATCCAGAAAATAAAAAATTTAAACTAAGATTACAAAGTGCGCATGATTTACCTCATCCCATTCAGTATCATCCATATCTTTTTTAAAAGTTACTCTTCTTAAATGGTGTTCAAAATCAGAGTTTCTCTTTGCAGCAAACATTTTTCTTAAAGGTTTTCCTAAAAAATGTATTTATTAAAATACAGGTGTGTATTCATTAAATTAAGGTTGTTTTTTATTACCTACATACCTTGATTAACTAACCCACCTGTTAGATTGTCCTAAAACAAAATATATAATGTATGTTGGTGAAACAGTCTGTTGAAAATAAATGCTGTAAGTCTTTCTTTTCCGATTACAACACTAAGATTCGGTTGAATAATTACGGCTTTAGTTTCGTTTATCGTTGAAACAATTTCAAACTTCATTTTGACAACCCACAATAATCTAAAGTGGTTGTCAAAATGAAGTTTGAGCTTGGTTTAATGCTGAATTAAGTTTAAGTCGTAATTGTAGAACCGGGCCTAAGAACTTCAATAATAATTTAAAGCGGTTGTCAAAGTGATTAGTTTAACGATAAACTTAGCTTAAGCTGTAATTATACAATCGGATCTGAAGGCGGTGCTTTTGGGAAAATTCAACTCTGTGGAATTAGATTGACTAAACCAATCATAGGCGACTATAGGACATTATTCAGGGGATGGGGGCGGCAAAAAAGTCCCTGGTCCAAAGTGTTCGAATATACTTTAGCTTTTAGGGCTCGTATATGGACGGACGTCCATGAACTACTAGCTATACACGTGTATTGATTTTATTGATCAGGTTTTAAAACCAGATTTTGGCCTCTTTAATAATATACGCACAGTGATAGATATTGTAAATCATTTTTTACCCTTTTTAAACAACAACATTACCGTTTCGGCAACCAGATGCATGCTTTTCAGGCGGCTGATTAATACCTATCGATTCTTTTTCGTAAGAAAAAAAAGTATGTATATATCTTAAGATGGAAAGTTCTTGTGTATAAACACCTAATTTGAAATTAAAAAAAGTATTTCCTCGAGCCGGATTCGAACCGACAACCTTCGTATATCCAGTACAGAGCGCTAACCAATTGCGCCATCAAGGAAGTAGGTTCACAACGGCAAATCGGGAAACACTTTCGTCCGAAAATTTCAAATATTTACTGAAATACGCACAGTGATAGATATTGTAAATCATTTTTACCCTTTTTTAAACAACAACATTACCGTTTAGGCAACCAGATGTATGCTTTTCAGGCGGCTGATTAATACCTATCGGTTCTTTTTCGTAAGAAAATAAAGTATGTATATATCTTAAGATGGAAAGTTCTTGTTCTTGTTCTTAATAATATATATACACATGGCTTTCCAGGATTTAAAAAAGTGTGAGAAAAACACTATATCACTTCATAAGTGACATTGAAGATTTGATGTTTCTACGGGGCTGGCACAGATCACAGTCTTCTGCTATTCAGCTAACAAAGATACCAACCAACTGGCCACTGAAGGAGAGGTCACTGTGCATTATCCATAGATTCTCCTCTAGACATTGCCGCATTAGGATCCGTCAAAATACCGACATAAAAGGTCTCACTCACACCATTTAGATCCAGAAAGCTTCAACATTCGTTCAGTGTTCGTTTTACTTACTTCTGATGTCCCCACGTCATCGTCAAACACTAAATCTTGATCACTTTGTTTGACATTAATGTCATGTGTTGACTCAACTGGGTGCTCATGCATATACCTTTGAGTAGCCACTGTATATGGAAGTAGGTGATGAGGTGCCTTTTCTTCCCAATGGGGATCTTTGGTTAATTTCGGGTGTTCGTTGTGTATTTTGTCAACTAGAAGATATCCAACCTGCAAATTATAATAATAGACAGAGACTTTGTATATTTTCTAGTATTGCACTTTATTACCTGTAGATGTCTGTCAATCATCCAATTGACCTCAAAGTCATCGTCATCATCTCCGAATGGATTGATGAGCCTCTCAGCGACTTTTAGCCAACCCATGTAGAAGAAAAATTCGACGCATGACATCAGGGGAAATTTAAAGATAGATATTTCTCCGTCTGCCTCTTCTTCAACGAACTGACTACCTATGACTGTGAAGAGGAAGTAGAGATATACTGCCAGAGTCACAACCTAAAGAAAAGTGTTACTATGGTGATCGATGACTATTAACCATTCTTATAATTTATTTGCCAATTTCGATGTTTTATGGTTGATTCCTCAATTACAATGTAAATTGAAAAACACAAGCTTGACAGACGATTCAGGATACTATTCATTAGAGGGATTGGAGGGGTAGCCAGGATTTGTTTCTTGGAGGAGGAGGGGGGGGGGGGGGCTAACTGAATTATGGCTTACATTCTGGGAGACGTCTGAGAGGATGGGTTTAACAAAAAAAAAACTGGCTGGCGGTACTAATGACGTCTGTCTTTTTAAAAGTTAAATAGCTTGTTTTTAAATATAAAGCGTACCTGTGTGTAGACCAGTGGTACGGATATCCAGTCATAATCACATAATTGTTTACACTTTTCCCTAAATTTGTTTATTTCTTCTAAAATATCTTTGAGACCCATCTCGTCTTTTATAAAGCCTTCTGATCTAGCACGCTCTGAAACATTCGCTGCCCAGGCTAAAGTTAACCTAAAAGTTCATAATTTTTAGCTACTAAAAGGGTATGGTTCGAAAATAACTATATGGTGATTTAGCGTCCCGTAATTAACCAAATAGTAGCGGCAACCCAAAAATAGGTTAATTTTGGACCACGGTATCCTGATCTGCAGTGACCCAAGTGTCAAAATGCTAACTGGCTTTAACAGCCCGGTTACGAGTGGTTCCTCCTGTCACTTGTCATTATAAAAATTAAATCCAGTTTTGTTTATGGTATTGTGTTCAAAACGTTTGGCCTTTGACCGGTAGTTTGTTAGTTTTTTCCTAAGAAAGCATGAGAAACAATTTTTGAGAAATGAAATGGGAATTAGGAAAAATGAAAGGTTATGTTATATGTGTACCAATGTAACACTTAACAAACTATGATTTTGCGGCCCGAATTTAACCGGATTTTTATGATTGATCTGTCAGTTGTCGCAGTTAACCGTGGTTACGGTTGATGATATTCGGACCATAACCTAATTTTACAAAAAATATAGCGTCGAAGAAGAAATTCTTTAATCAAATTTTTCGAAAGAGGCTGAAATAGAATTTTTAGTTGGCCGAGAGTAAAATATATAATGAATAGTTTGGAAGCCTTTTTGTAAATACTTTTAAATGAAAAGACCGAAAGGAAAGAATCTGAATAGTTTTCCTATATTGCTACGACTCCGTCGAAAATGATGTGGCAGCCATTTGCCGAAAAACTCCTTCCTTTCATTTTTTTTTCAAAGGCAATAATACGCTAACCGATATTTTAAATGCAACTCGGAACCAAATTATTCAGTTCTCTGGATCTGAAAAGAACCATCGATTATAGTAAAGCTCTTATTTCTTACCAATATTTTTTATAACTAGGATACTCCTTGTCCAGTTCCTCCATAAGTTTTTTTTCTTGTGCATTCAGTAAACCAGCTTGTACAAAATGACTATATGTTGGAAATCTTTTTTTCACTTTTGGACAAATCATTGTTAGCGTTACCGTAAAGGCAGCAACCACTTGTCGAATTATGGTTCTTCTGATCATTCTTGGTTTGTCCTCCTTAAAAAAAATATTAAAATTTGTTTAATTCTTTTTTATCGGTAATGTCCAAAATTTGACCGAAATTTCCTTACATGTCCCGACACACTGGCACCAACCAAGATGGCGATATTATCTGGATATGGTATTGTACAAAATTGAGACCACCATCTGTTGTATATAATGCTAACATAGAACCCAAGTACAAAACTTAGAGGAATTGAGTGTCCGTATTTTGAGAAGTAAGTCACTATATCTAAAAAAGTCCTAAAAAAAATTGTAGTTTACAAAACTGGTATTAAGTTGTGGTGGTTAAAAAACTACTCTTTTTCATTAGGATATCTTACTTTTTTCCAGGGTCTCCCAGACAGTAAAGATAGATAATATTCAAGAAATAGTATATCATTAAATATACCAATAATTCCACCCATACAATTTTGTAAATGCTTCCTCTCCATCTATAAAAAAAATAAGAAATAATATATATTAAAAAAAGTATGTGCCTGATATTTTCTGTTTGTTATTCTACACTTTTTTGAACAGTTTATAGTTTTTTTATGACTTTTATTTTTAATGAATACAGCGTGATCAGTTAAGGGTACGGAGCGGCCATATCTCGGAAACTACTGGGCATAGAAATTCAGGAAAAACAAATAAAAACTAAAGTGGCCATAAGAAAATCCTGGAAATAATTTTTAAATACCGCATTTTGCAGCAAGAGGGCGTAATTGAGAAGTAAATTTTGAAATTTTACATATCTCCGAAAATTCCACATTAAGGTATATCTTTGATAACACCATTAAAATGCTTGGACAATTATCCATCATTTTGGTCTTATGCTCATTGGCGTACCGACTTTAATAAGAGGGGGGAAGCTGTTGAAAGTGTAATCATTTAAATCGCTGTAACTTATAAACGACTTACCGATTTTAGCAAACTAAAGACTGGTTGGAAGAGAAATGTATGCACTTTTACCAATCCTATTTAGTTGTCCATAATAGTTCTCAAAAAAAAAATGCTAGAGGGCGCAATTTGTAATAATTACATATTTTTTGATTTTACTCCAAAAAAATAAATCATACGGTATAATTATGATACCATAATCGAAGTAGATGAAATTTGCTAGAAAAATATTAAAACCGCAGTTCGATATCTCCGTTCGTTTCAGCGTTATCGCCAATAGAATAATTTTGTTAAACTTTAATGAAGAAGCGAGTCGGACGCCACTGATATTTTCCCATGTGGATATTATTTCTAATTAGCCTGGTCAATTCTGCTTAAAAATGGTCTCTTGCCTTTTTCTCTTCATGCACACGTTCTTAATTAAAATAATTAACAATTTTTTTAAAACAAAATTTTTCATTATGAATGTTAATTATAATAAATAGTAGAGCTAATTTAATTTATTTAACGTGATTTTGCCAATTTTGTGTCCTCCTCGAAAACAAAATCGACGGGTTTGGGCGTTTTTCCAAAAAGAACTGAGCTGCCAGTAAATGTCTCTATTTAGCTTTCGATGCGCCACCCTGTATATCACCTTTCCATTGGTGACAGAAAACACGGAATTTATTAGTTTTTCGTAATTTGGGCCAAGAAACCTCAATTTAACACGGCCAGTTTCAGCGCTGTCGGATCCACTTTAAAATATTCGACTTATAAGTTTCGTATATTTCTTTGAGGCTAAATCTTTCGAATATAATCAATTACAAATAGAGGTTTTTCTTATTTATCCTTTTTTTTTTAAATCATACCTTGTGAGTAGCTTTAAGAAAACTCCAATTCCTGCATTTGTAACATCTCGCGAATAAGTGACCGTCATTTTCGTCGATCACATGAAACTAAAAATACACACACACTAATGATGACATCACTATAAAACTATTTTTTTAATTTCCGCAAAAATTTTCACGATTTTTTTATTGATTTTCATTTAACGAAAACAGTCAGTCTATTCGCATGTGGTATGTAAGTAACGATATTTGGCTAGAAAAAAAAACTGCCTACTCGCTGAGAGTTAATTATTGATTTGAACATACTATTTTCCGATAAACAAATCAAACAAAGATATGTTATTTAATGATAACATTACAGATATTGTAGATACAAGTAATATTTACTATATAAATTTTGACTGGTATATTTAGCCTATTAATTAGTGTAGTTTTAGTTGATAATTTTACTAAATAACTAAGCTGAGTCACAAATAGAAATAAAACATTGTAAACATAAAATATGGTGGTTATGTGATTACTAATAATAATAATTAATGTAATTCTAATTAAACTGATTATTTTAACAATTTACTTCGGAAATTACTAAATCGTTTTCTTTAGATTATTTCAATGATGGGAAGTTCCCTCTTTTTCTATACGAGTTAAAAAAAAAATAAACACAATGCTTTTACAGGAACTGGGATTGAACGGTTCCAATTCTCGTAACATTGAAGACCATTTCGCGCATACGCGAGGTTGACCTTGCAAGTCTCTGTTTTCTTTTTTTACACTTTACACGGTTTAGATAACCGGGGGCGGCAACGACCCGCTTTAATCCTACTATTTGCTAAATAACAACACAAAATGAATTACTTAATAATATAGTATACTTTATTTATAATATATTTTCAGTACTTTATTTACAGAAATAATACTGGTTATCACAATACATAACAATGACTAAGAAGAAGGTTCGATGCATTTATACATAAATGAAAAATGAATATTTACTATATACAACATGAGTACGATATCACGTAATTTTTAGTGTTTAGAGTAACCTCCGTTACTGCTACCGAGACTTACTGAAGCGTAACTGGCACCTCCCCCAGAGTAACCTCCTTGTCCACCACCGGAGTGTCCTCCACCTAGGGAGAGTGATGAACCACCGTAACTAGAACCACCGCTGGATAATCCTCCGTGTCCACCGCCAAGAGAGATACTTTCTCCGCCAGAGTAACCTCCTTGTCCACCACCTCCATGCGAAAGACTACCACCGGAGTGTCCTCCGCCTAGGGAGAGTGATGAACCACCGTAACTTGAACCACCGCTGGATAATCCGCCGTGTCCTCCGCCAAGAGAGATACTTTCTCCGCCTGAATAACCTCCACCATGTCCGCCTCCTAGAGAAAGACCTCCACTGGAATATCCTCCGCCAAGAGATAATGATGAACCGCCATAGCTAGATCCTCCGCTGGATAAACCGTGTCCTCCTCCAAGGGAGATGCTTTCACCTCCACCGTGTCCTCCTCCAAGGGAAATACCTCCACCAGAGTAACCTCCTTGTCCGCCTCCTAGGGATAATGATGAACCACCCAAGCTAGATTCATGTCCGTCTCCAATGGAGATTGATCCACTAATTCCGCCTCCATGTCCTCCGCCTAATCCGCCGGAATATCCACCTCCTGATCCTCCCCCGAAGCCACCTCCATAACCACCTCCGAATCCGCCACTGCCTGCACCACCTAAAACAAAACAAAATTTTTAATTCTCATCGTACTTTAATTAATGTTTATGCGAATTGTAAATCACTTTAAAATTCAACTTATTCATCCTCTTTAAATACATACCTCCGAAACCTCCAGCACCACCACCACCACCACCGCCTCCGGAACCACCTCCAACGAAGACTGGGCGAGGAACTGGTACTACAACAGTTTGTGGTACTCTAACGGGATATGGTTTGGGTACGGTGACTGGGTAGGGTTGGGGTACACTGACTTCATAGGGTTGAGGGTAAGGTACACGTACTGGAGTGGGGACTGCGTATGGTACTGGACGCTTGATTGTCACTGGTACGGCTCGGGGAACTTCCACATGGCGTGGAACTGGAACTTCAACCTGGAGAAAAGAAAAATTCGTCATTTAGTGTTAAAAATGAATAATTGTTCACACAGTTAATATTATAAAATCAATAGTTTTTTACAATAATTAGTTAAGAAACTAATTCTAATATAAAATATCAGTAATTAGTGCGATAAAATGAATCTTAATGTTATATACTAATTAAATTTGTTCGAATCCAAATTTATATATTATTGTTTACTTACGGGTACTGGTCTTCGAACTGCAACAGGCACAGGATAAGGTACTGGAACATGTACTGGCCTGGTGACTGTTACAGGGTAGGGCTGTGGTACGGGTACTGGTACAGCTTGGCTGACGACGGAAATTGTTGCACCACCTCTGCCACCTCCTCCTCCAAATCCTGCACCACCTCCAAATCCTTGTCCACCTCCAAGACCTTGTCCACCTCCAAATCCTGCTCCACCTCCAAAACCTCCACCTAGTCCTCCGCCATGTCCTCCTATGGAATATCCACCTCCGCTACTACCTCCACCTATACTACCTCCACTGTGTCCTCCGTTGGAGTATCCACCTCCATAACCTCCACTGCCTCCAACGCTACCGCCGCCACCTCCGCCATAGCTACCAGAACTTTCGTATCCACCAGAAGAATAACCTGGAACAAATAAAAAATAATAAGTCGTTATATAGTAAACAGTTATATTATAAATGTTTTCACTTTAAACTGAATGCACCTAATATATTTTATTTATAGCTTACCTTCCGATGATCCTCCGTAACCTCCTAGGTCACCTCCTCCAAGGGAGATACTGCTTCCATGTCCCCCATCTCCGTAACCACCAAGATCACCACCTCCTAGAGAGTTGCCGCCTTGTGAACCTCCTCCATAGCCATTGCCGATATCGCTTGAGAAAATTCCACGTTTTTCGTTGCCTTTCGATTTTTTGCTAGCCTGTCCTGCGAATGAGGAGCAGGAGATTGCCAGAAGAGCACAGACAATCTAAAAGGGGAAAAATATGTTTTAAGTTTTTTTTTAAATAAAAGTTTTTAATTTTTCCGAAAATAATGAAAGTGGTTACAGTGTAACATCATCAAAGAGGAAAGTTCTAAATAAAAAAGACAAAAGGGTAATAAACTACAAAATATTTGAAAGCATCACGAAGGTGCCCTGGGGACATAAAAGTAATAAATAAAAATTAATCTAGATCCGTTCGCATCGGACTGTGATCACTGACCAGACGCGTAATTAATTTATTAACTTTCAATGTCCGCGAAAATAAAGAAAGGTCGATCTTACCATTGCACATTGTCATCTATAGCGATATACTTAGACTTGAAAGATCGGACGTGAAATATAACGGGGGCTTATATTTGTTTTAGAAAAAATAGATGTAAGCTGAATTTTTGGTTTATAATTGTAATTAAGAAGGGAGGATATATTAAATAATAATTTATATTGCCTGATTTGGAAAATGATGGATAATGCTTCTTAAGAAGAAAAGGAAAGGACTCTAATACGCACGTGGCGCCAAAATAAAATCACTTTCTTTATTCAATCCGATACAGATTGTGCACTACATACATGCTCTTCTATGGGGAAAGTATATTCAACGAAAGTTGTTTTGGTAAATTTAATAACCGATTATCTAGATAATTAAAAAAGTTTCATTTACTGTCGAAAAAATTAATGAATTTGGCTTGAACTAGTTCAAATGTGGTAAATATTTTTTTTTATATATTTTGGTATAAATGGATTCCTGCATGCTTGGTATTTTTTTTATGTTCGAAAATTTTGCAAAAGCGTGTTTTGTACCAGGACATAAAAATTCCGTTTTAAAATTAAAATTTGAAATTTTATCAATTTATGTTGTCCTTCTTTGCAATTAAGAAAACCTTGTTTTTCAAATCCCTTAAAAAATTATGTGCATTCCATACTTTACTATTTTCATAGTTTTAAGATAAACAACTAGTATTTTTTAATTTAAGAATAGAAAATAATAATATATTGTAGTCAATGATCTTTATATGTAACAGAACATCCAAAATATGTAGAATACCCGTAATATTATTGTGATTTGTATTTAAGATATGTAAACAAAGAACACCTATTTTGAATACCCTACACGATCATTCAGACCGACACTCCTGAGTGATATAAATCCTTCGTCATTCACACTTCGTTAGTTTTGATTCTTTCTAATGAGAATTTACATCGGCCAGGCCATCAATTATTGGGATTCGATCTTATGAGATCAGTATTACTGTCATTCTTTATCAAGACTGTCAGTTTGAATGATCGTGTAGGGTCTGCATTAGACATAGAAAATTATATTTAGTTTTAATTGCGGCCCTTCTTGGCCCAAATTACAAAAAAAAAAACCAAGCAAATTATTGAGGTTTTTTTACCAATGAAAAATTATGTTTATGCAAAAAAAAATCGAATAAAAAAATAATGAAAACTTTTAAAAAAATTACTAAAGTTCATTGTATTGTAAAAAATATTGACAATTATTTAAAAAAAAATAAAATAACGTTCTGCTTTCTAGAGTAGAGTTCAAATTTAGAAAGGTTTTTAAAAATCCGTTAATATAAACATGGCCAGAATTCGGGCCAAGAGAACGCACTGTTTTTGGTCTAATTTAATGTACATATATTGCACGGATACAATATTGGTTGGATGCTCTTAAGGCCTGTAAAGAAACACATATAGAACAAGAACAAATGATTAAACATGGACAAATAGTGCAAAACCAATATGAACTTGACCTTGACACTAAAGGTTTTTGGACTTATTGCATGTTTTAAAACAAGACTAATACTACTGTTTTTGGCTTAGCTGGTGCCCTGGATTTCTATGGAGGTGTGTCAGTGCCAAAAAAATTTTAAGGCCATTTTTATTAAGTAAAAAGTTCTGATTATAAATTCTATTTCTTCTAAATTTAATTTGATTTAAACTTATTTTTATTAATAATTATTAAAAAATGTGTATTTTTTATATTTCTCTACTGCGAGTACTTACCAAAAACGGTCTCATGTTTGAGTATAAAACTCTACGAAACTACTGATGTACTACCCCTAGTCGAGGTGTGTATATATACCGACACATTACCCGCGGTAGAGAGGGCACATATGGGCGTTTGATGATATCCCATTGGGACTTAAATCATCCATTCTCCATTTGGATGTTATTCGGTACTTTCACCGGGTGCATCTAACGCAGCGTCTTTGCGCTACACTGACTGAATCGTACCATATCTACCATACATTCTATAGGATGCCGCATCATCGTTGGTCTTGCTCTGGTGAACAGGGTTTTTTTTCTAATAGGTTTATCTGATGTTGCGTTTGTTACTACACCGGCAGAAACCTTAGGATTTTTTATGCACACTGTATATAATACTTAAAAAGTTAGTAACTAATAAGCAGCACCTATTTTTGATTATAGGGGGCGCTAGGCCCGGTATGCAATCCAGGGCCCCCATAATGTCAAAAATTATTTTTTCTTCATAAGTTATACAACTCAAATTAAATATGTCTTTGTCTTGTACTATTTAAATACGTATAGTGTCGCTCAGGGCCATGCGGCGTGTCCCTTCAAAAGAGGGACCCCCAAACCTGGGTCTATTGGCAAAAATTGAGTACTTTCAATGAAAAGTATGCGGTACCAAAATTGAGAAATGAAAAAAAAGTCGGGGTCAAAATTAGAAAAATCACTTTACGCAGTAACTGCGTTATTATATTGAAAAATAGAAATATTCGTTTTTTGTTTTATTAATGCACTTTTCTATTACCTCTCGTAGTTTTAAAGGCTTTCGAAATTATCTGTGGTGACTGCTGACAAACTGAATTAGAATGAAATTTACCTATAGTTTAAGAGGATCTGACCAATATTGCTTAATTCTTTTCAAGGGTACTAGTTCAGAACGTTCCAAAATTTCCTATGGTAGATTACGTTTTTTTGAACCGAATTACAAAAAAACTAAGTAAGATTATGAATTTCTGTTTTCACCAATAGACATGTGGTATCTATTTGGCTGTGAGAATGCATGCATGCAGAAAAAAAAATCGAGAAAGAAGATATAAGCCAATGAAAACTCTGAAATGACTACAGTTTATTCTTATTGTATTCTAAAAATGTTGAAATTTTTTTTTCTTTAAAAATATAAAATATAACTTTCTCACATTCTCCAGTATCTGTAGAGTCCAAATTTAAAAAGTTTTTTAAATTCCTTCAATAAACATGGACTGGATTCGGTTCAAGACGCAATGTTTTTAATATATGTATACAGGGTGATTCGTAAGTTGATACTTCTTTTTTAGCTGTGTATAGAAGACATTAAAATAAACAACTTTTTCAAATACCTTTTTTCAAAAAACCAAAAATATGCTAGACAGAGAAGAAAAAGAAATTAGGTGCGGGCCTGTTCATCAAAACCAAGCCCGGTATAGTTTCTGTTATTTTTTTATCTCTTATTAGTCATTCAATTTACGGGTGGTGTTGAGCAATTCGCTGCAGTGTGTTTTCTGAAGCAAGTTAAATTGGTGATACCTGAAAATGGTAAAATTTGAAAACAATGAACTAGTAGATATGGTGCTAATTAACTGTGAGTGTCGTAAAAGTGCGGATGTTTCTTCGAGATTATACGCAGAACGCTTTCCCTTGCGGGCTCATCTTACTCCCAGAAGATTTCTTAATGTTATTCAACGGGCAAGTTAGGCAGAGCCGTATTTAATTTGTAGTGTAATAAATGAATGTAAAATTATTAATAACATTGTGGATAAATACTTTTGTATAAAAATAAAACTACGAGAAACCGTCTTCAAAGTATGCCGTGGAATCGATACGCACATGTTTTCAAAGGTAAATTGGGTAAAAGGTAAAGGTGAATGAAAACTAGAACTGTCAAGTTCTAAAGTTATTTAAGATACAATCCATATTCCTATGGTCACATTCTAGACGTATTTCATAATTTTAAACAAAATTGTCATTGGCAATAAATACAAGTACAATGACGCCTTGTTGAATAACAAACTGACACTTATATTTTCGTGTTTATATACTAAAACAAAAATATGCAATTGAACGAATTTTTCGCAAAACCATAAAAAATACTTGTCCTTTCATTCTTGATCTAAATTTTAGTCATTATTTCTTGCTAAATGCTTAAGTGTGATAATATTAACATACGGATCAGTGATCATTCGGTCAATGGTAATTAACCATTAGTCATAGTCATAGAGACAGTAATTGTTTGTTTATTAGGGTGTAATTGTGGACATTTCAAGGTTCCTTTATTTAAATTTAAAAGATATAAATAGGAATAAATACATTTTGTCATGTTTAATTGCACCAAATTAATCAGTAATCTGAAGTCCCCATTAATTATTGCATATTTTTACAGTGCACAGATATTTTTTTGCTTATTTGCCTCTTTCCATGTGTACGTCCCTGATCATCTATTAATTTTTATACAGGGTGATTCCTAAGTTGATACTTCTTTTTTAACTGTGTAATGTATAGAAGGTATTAAAATAAACAACATTTTCAAATACCTTTTTTCAGGAAACTCTTACTTACATTCATTCATTACACTACGGATCAAATACGATTCTGCCTAACTTGCCCTTTGAAAAACATTAAGAAAACTTCTGGGTGTAGGATGAGCCCGCAAGGGTAAGCGTTCTGCGTATAATCTCGAAGCAGCAAGCCGCATTTTGACGACGCTCACCGTAAATTAGCACATTGTTCATCTACTAGTTTATTGTTTTCAAATTTTACCATTTTCACGTGTCACCAATTTAAAATTAACTTGCTTTAGAAAAACACACTGCAGCGGATTGCCAAATAACAAACTAACCACCGACCCGTAAATGGCATGACTAATAAGAGATAAGATAAACAACATAAAGTATAGCAGGCTACGCTTTGACGACCAGGCCCGCACTTAGGTTTTTTACTCGCCTATTTTTAAGTTTTTTGAAAAATGGTATTTTAAAATGTTGTTTATTTTAATGCCTTCTATATACAGCTAGAAAATAAGTATCAACTTAGGAATCACCCTGTAGAGTGTAAAGGAAAATGATATGTCATCGATCATTTTTTTTTATTTCTTAAATAATAATTGTACCTAATCCAATAATAACGATATGCCGCAATATGTCATATCAAACATAAACTATAGCGAACGCCTGATAAAGTAATAAAAAAATTGATAAAATAGCTTATATGTAATCTAATTTGATTTGCTACCGGCAATCGATACATCAGCTAATATCTATAATTATCTTCCTACAAGATTATTCTTATGCAATAGGTTTAATCCAAGCGTTTAGTCTTACACATGTAAATAATCATTACAATAATAGTAAATGTCAATTATATCCCATATTTTGGAAAACATAAAAAATGTAACACTATAAGGATAGTTATTTCTTATTTCAAGAAGTAATAAAAGCAATCATTACAATAATCTTTGGTAATTTGTTTATGGAGTTTTGGGAAGTTAATAGGAACACATTTAGGCCTAGAAAATTGCAGTTTATTTGGCCAAAATTTTAATTGCTGTAAAAACAAGTCGCCGAAACAAATAACTCATCAGGTAATTAAGAAAAAGAAAGATAGTTTATTTAAAATGAGGTGTTTAGATACGTTATGTAAGTGTAAAAACATAACTAATCGTCATCAGTCCAGCGTAAAAAATATTCATAAATTAAACTTAAGAAAACACTAAAATTTTCATGTCAGTACAAGTTATTCTGTATGTCGCCGAGGAGATTTTCTAACTGTAAATCTAGACAACAAACATTTTTGGGCGAAAAAGACAAAATAATGAAAATAAGTGATTTTAAAGTTCATTATTATTGCTATATTTAAGGAAAAAATTAGTATAAATTGATAAAAATCAAAAAAATCACTATTTAATCGAAAAAATCAGATTTATTGATTCTCCAAAAAAATCGTGATTTATTGCAACCCTGGTTTTTAAACTATATCCTAAAAAGATAGATAATGACGAAAAAAGAAGCTTCCTTTAAACGATATTAAAACTATGGTTTACAATTCCATGGTTTCTGAATGGTTAAACTTCCCAAAAATACCACCCACGACTAAATGTTGTCTCCCAGTTTTCTTACTTTGCTGTCCTGAGTGTTCTGGGTATGAAAATATGTAGTTTAAAATAGGTATTTCTAAGAAAATATAGAAAAAAATGGGATAATAAAAACTTTCTACATTTATCACTATGATGCACGCTCATCTATTAATGTCATAATTATGTAAAAAGACCTTTGGAAGGTTATTGTTCTTGTTAAATATGTCATAAGTACTGTCATAAATAGTTCTGCTTAGGTAAGTCATGATTCAATTTATCATAAAACTTTTAACAATTAAATTTTGCTTTTTATGTCACAATATTATTTATTTGCTCTTTCATATTTTGTTTAAATGAAAGAAAGTACTATGTAATAAATGTTTTAATATACAGAGCATAAAAGGAATTAAATTTAAAGCATTAAGAAATACTTAGTTAATAACCAAAAAAAAATTCAACCAAATTATTTAAAACACATGGAGACTGAATGATCGTGAGCCCTTCACAATTTTGACACTAAGTGACATCAATGCTTTGTCATTCACACATCAGTCTTGCTTCTAATAATTGATGGCAGGACTGATGTAAATTCTCATTAGAAACAAGACTGAAGCGAGAATGAGGAAGGACTGTCAGCCCGAATGATCATGTAGGGTCTGCATCATATTCTTATTAGTTTCTTACTATGATTCATAATACATGTAGTGTGGCTAAAATTCATTTTGTTATACCTCTATGTTAATTGCTTTTCTCAAATTTAAAAATGTGTGCTCGTTGGTGCAATTTATTTTTAACAATGTGCAGATATGTAATAAAAACAATTGATGCACTAATTACTTCTTAGCTTTAAAATTTTTTAATTGATATTCTTTTTCTTTTAAAAGCATTCCAAAATTCCTTAATATCGACGGTATATTCATTAGAAAATAGGAAGTTGTAGTAAATCAAATGATTACCTACAAGAATTAATTGAAATAAATCCACTGAATAATTTCAAATATCTTGTAAACTGCTGAATTGGGTAATAGTTAATTGTAGCTATTATTTACAGATAATAAGCAACGATACAAAATTGTTTCATTGATCATTTTAATGTTAATGGTAGATTTATAAACAAATAACAGCTAGAACACCTATTGTGTTCTTGTACAAAAATTTGACAAAGGTAAATATTTTTCATGTTATTTAGTTTAAAATTTATCTGTAAAAAACTGTAATTTTTCTATTAATTTTGAAAAATACTCTAATGTTGGTATTTTTTTGTCATAAGGCCTAGTATCACAGCCACAAAAGTCTGTTAACGAAGCAAAGGCACTATAAAAATTTTAGTAGAAATTAAATCAATTAGTCCATTTAAATATTTCGGCATACACCAACTTTTGAAACCTAGAAAGAATGATATTTGACGCTGAATATAAAACAGGTTTTTAGCAAATTGTTTTTGTAGTTTCAAAGAAATCTGTATTTGAAATATCGTTTAGCTGAATTTTTGTGGCTGATCAAAACTATTTACTTACTTGGGTTTCCCTAAAAGCGTCTTGTAATTTTCTCTAATTTTTTACTCATAAAGAATGATTTGGGGAAAGGGGGGTTGAACCCTTGCGCCCTCCTTAACAGCACCTCTTGCCAATGAGGCAAAAAAAAATATTGACACCGCAACGGCATTTTTGAAAAAAATGTAATGTTTTTGAGCAGCCAGTGGGGAGGAGAACCAGCGCCTTTCTGCTCCCTTCGTTTAACAGGCGCGGATCCAGGAAGGGTGGGGGGGGGGGGCGGCGAAGGCAGCTTCGCACCCTCTTCCCCTGAGACTTACCAAATGTGTGCTTTTTTACTGTGAGCCTTGAAAATTGTAGGGCGTGTGAATGGTCAGAATTTTTTTTAGAAGTCACTTTTGAGAGTAAGAAGATTTTTGGAGTCGGGAAACGCTCTTTTTTTAGAAGTCACTTTTGAGAGTAAGAAGATTTTTAGAGCCGGGAAACGCTCTTTGTTTAGAAGTCACTTTTGAGAGTAAGAAGATTTTTAGAGCCGGGATACGCTCTTTTTTTAGTGAGAGTAAGAAGATTTTTAGAGCCGGGAAACAGTCTTTTTTTAGAAGTCACTTTTGAGAGTAAGAAGATTTTTGGAGTCGGGAAACGCTCTTTTTTAGAAGTCACTTTTGAGAGTAAGAAGATTTTTAGAGCCGGGGAACGCTCTTTGTTTAGAAGTCACTTTTGAGAGTAAGAAGATTTTTAGAGCCGGGATACGCTCTTTTTTTAGTGAGAGTAAGAAGATTTTTAGAGCCGGGAAACAGTCTTTTTTTAGAAGTCACTTTTGAGAGTAAGAAGATTTTTAGAGGCGGGAAACGCTCTTTTTTTAGAAGTCACTTTTGAGAGTAAGAAGATTTTTAGAGGCGGGAAACGCTCTTTTTTTAGAAGTCACTTTTGAGAGTAAGAAGATTTTTAGAGGCGGGAAACGCTCTTTTTTTAGAAGTCACTTTTGAGAGTAAGAAGATTTTTAGAGGCGGGAAACGCTCTTTTTTTAGAAGTCACTTTTGAGAGTAAGAAGATTTTTAGAGGCGGGAAACGCTCTTTTTTTAGAAGTCACTTTTGAGAGTAAGAAGATTTTTAGAGGCGGGAAACGCTCTTTTTTTAAAAGTCACTTTTGAGAGTAAGAAGATTTTTAGAGCCGGGAAACAGTCTTTTTTTAGAAGTCACTTTTGAGAGTAAGAAGATTTTTAGAGCCGGGAAACGCTCTTTTTTTAGTGAGAGTAAGAAGATTTTTAGAGGCGGGAAACGCTCTTTTTTTAGAAGTCACTTTTTTTTAGTCGCTACCTCCTCAGCAAAATGTCGTTCAAACACTCATGCTGTCTGTTCGTAGTTGAAACTATTTGACCCAGAGGTCTCCTCCGCGTGCAATTAAGCATGGTTATAGTTAATACCTTATTTAACACAATTTTTAAAATGTATTATCCATTAGAGTTATTTGAATTCAAAAGCAATTTTTTTTTTATCGAATTAATGATTTTAAAATTAATAGTATAATATAACATTAATGGTTTTTTTATAATGATTTAAAGTGCGATGCATATGTCAGTTTTGTAAAAGTAGTCGGAGAAAGATGTATTTAGTTTAACAAGACAAGCGCTAAAAAAATCGGTTTGATTTCATTGCCCCTAATTGAGTATGATGCCACACCCGTAAAATTGTAGCATATTCTGAAAGTTAGATTAAAAATGCACTGATTTAAATCAGGTTCAGTGGCGGGTGCAACTGGGTAGGCGTAAATATTTATTAAGAGCATCCGACCAATATTAGTAAATTATGCTTTAAGGTTACGAGCAGTGGCGTAGCCAGAAAATATGCTCGGGGGGCTCAGTGGGCGTAAGTAGGACATTTTTTTTCTGGAGAGAGGGACAGTCGGGACTACATGTATTTCATGATATTGGATCTAGTGAAAAAGGGCGGGAAAGCGCCACGGGGCCACGCCCAAAGTATGTTTAAAATTCACCTAACTACTATCAAATTTCGAAAATTAAATTATTGCCTCTCCCCCTCTGCATGATTGGATTCAATTTGTTTTTATAAATGTTTTTTTTTTTACTTTTTTTTTTGTTAATATTCCTAGCTGGTAGATTGGTGTCAATCCAAAATTCTAACATAAGACGTATGTATGACTATAACCCGCGTTTTTCGGGCTCGGTTTTTTATGATTATCGCTCATCACGCCAAAATTGATGATTTTTTCAGATCATGTATTTTAAGAGCGTAGATCTAAGATCAGTTTTAGTACAAATGCTTAGGTTTTGAAATATTTCTTCTTAAGTGCCCTTTTGTATATTCATAATAAAGCATTTTCGTTTCTTGCCGCACTATTTTTTAATTATAAATTATCACACTTCTTCCATAAAAACTGTTTCAATTAAAATTTTTACTTTAATTTTTCTCTTTAAAAATAAATACCCAAAATAAAATATTTTATTGCATTGGTTATATTTTTGTTGATTTAAAATAGCTCTAAAAAAGGGAAAACGGAACAGACAAGTATATAATAGAAATATACTATAAAATATTATTCTTTTTATTCGTTCTCCTATAAAATTGTATCATAAATCACCTACCGGGCTGCAGCCCCCCTCCTTTAGTAATTATTTTTAGAACTTTCATTGGCTTCTATCTTTTCCTTCGAATTTTTCTGCATGAAAATACTTTGCTCACACCCACATAGACATCACCTTTTCAGTGAACTAAAAGTCAATAATTTGATTTGTAATTCGAGTCAATAAAAACCACAATTTAACACTGCAAATTTAAGCGCGATCGGATCCACTTTATTATTGCTACTGTTGACAGAATGGTACATAATTGATTTAAGTTAATTTTCAATTTAAGTAAGTTGAAATAACTATAAATTGGGTATTATATAAAGGTCCAAACGGTATTTATCATGAGTAATATTTTTTTTTGGCTTGAGCTGTTCAGCTATTCAGCCAGTCGCTTGTTGCTTTTTAAACAAAAAATGTCTAAAGCAAGTGTTTCTCCTAAGCTAACGACCATTTGTAAAATTAATGAGTAATTTAGGATTTTGGATTATTGAAAATAACTCCCAAACACATTACTCCGTCCATAGTGTTTTTCGTAATTAAAACTCTTTTTTATTAGGTATTATTATTTTTTTTGCCTTTCATTTAACAGCAATGAGAGATACGCCCCTGAATAGGATTATGAAAATATAGCTGTTCAAGTTCAATGAAATCAATCTAATATATTTGTCAACAACCAGTAAAATAAATTAGATTCGCAATTAATTTTAGTTGCTAAATTTAAATTAAAATACTGAAACAGTAATTTATTCTTAATACTTACTATATATTGAACAAATAAATGGACTAGTTCGATCGTTATCATTTTTTCGGCGGAAATTATACCTATTAGCAAAGGTTTTGTCCGGTTACTGCCCATCCTGTCATTTTTGTCCTTCCGCAGGATATCTTCAGGATTAAATGAAGGTACACATTATAAAAATAAGTAAGAATATTTAAAAAAGTTAATAAAATTATAGAATAGAAAACGAAACAAGGGAAATAAACTGTCCAGCACGAAATTCCGTCACCTTAAAAGTGTGGCTAAGTTTAATGATCCATGCCTTTTTTTATTATTTGTTCAATTAGAACTATTTAAGAAAACTTTTTGGCGTCTTGTGGTACCGTATTGATTGATTAAAAACCTTACAATTTTGTTAGTTTCTTGGTAACACTGACACTTAAGTCCTAGTTACATAAGATGATTAGATACTTATAAATAACAACACCCACGGGTCTTTTCGACGTTGCTCTTATTTTAAAATTAATAATTGATTTTAAAAGAGATTGCTACAGTTTTTATTATGTAATATACTGCTGCTTCCTCTATAATTTTGTAGAATGACCTGTTTTCTTTATAAAGTCTGCAATATTTTCCATTAAGGAAGTTTTTCAATGGTTTATGAAAGTACCCCTTAGGAAAAAATGTAATTAAACTATTGGTACATTTCACATTTGCCAATGCAGAGGATTGATACCGATTACATTTCTAAATTACTCCTAGGTTTCAGCTACATGCGAAATTACATTTGTGTATAATTAGACCAAAAATATTGCGTTTTCCTCGCCCGAATCTTAGCCATATTTATTAATGGTTTTTTAAAAACTTTTATATTTAGACTGTACAGGTATAAGAGTGTCAGAAAGTTATCTTTTATTTAAAAAAAATTATTTTTATATTTTCCATAACACAATGTAGTATTAATTACTTTTAGGGTATTCATTGGCTTATGTCTTTTCATTCGTTTTTTTCCGCATAAAAATACCTTTATTACACCCACATATTATATAGTACCACCATTTTTATTGCTGAGAAAAACTCTATAGTTTATTTTTTTTTTGTAATATGAGCCAAAACACCGAAAATTATAGCGGGGTTGGATCCCCTTAAGAGAAAAATGGTTACAACTTTAATAAACACAAAATTATTGTTCATATTGATCTTCCCATTTTTAAAATTCATGATTATGTGTAAAACAAAGGTGTATCCAAGAAAATTTTTGCAGCATATTTTAACAAAATCCTCGTAATTTAGTCAAGAAATATTTTCAATTTACCACAACTTACGAATATGTTTAATTTAAATTTTTTTACACAATATACTTTGCTAAAATAAATGTAATTTTATTTAACATTATAATATAAATATGGAATAAATTCATATACGCCAGCAATATTTACTATCATGCCTTATTACTTTCTTCGTGCAAATTGCTTATTTTAATGCTTTTTAATTGCCTAAAATTGGTTCTAGATCATTTAATTTAGAAAATTTATTAGCTATTATAAAATAACTCTTGCTATTGATTATTTTACCAGATTATGTATAGATTAAATTATATTTTTCAGTCCCCTCACTCCTGTTGCATTTAGCAATAACCTTTGCAATTATAAAAGTCAATACTAGCTCCATGCGAAAACCAAAAACATTGCGTTGTCTTGGTCCGAATCCTGACCATGTTTATTAGTGAATTTTTGAAAACTTTTTAAATTTCGACTCTACAGATATTGGAAAGCATCAAAAAGGTATTTTTTTTAAATAAAAAATAATTTTTACAAAACAATGAGCTTTATGCCTCCCGCGCACTAGCAACTTTAGTAAAAATCAATAATATTCTTAGTTTTTATGTAATTTGGGTCCAGCTGCACAGAAACTTAGTGTACTTTTCCGCACCAAAAGGTTGTACACACCTCATCAACTTTTGACACTATACAAAGCCCAGATTCGACCATTATTAGAATATTGCTCTCATGTCTGGAGCTCTGCACCCAAGCACACCCTTCGGCTACTGGATTCCATTCAAAGGAGAGCCGTTCGTCTGATCGGCGACCTCGAGCTGACCAAGACCCTCGATAGCCTGGAGCATCGAAGACAGGTTGGTGATTTGGCTCTCTTTTACAGATATTTCCATAGCAGGTGTTCGACTGACATTGCCCACTTGATTCCACCTAGAGCAATGCAAAACAGAAATACACGGCGAACTACTGCCGCTCATCCATATGTTGTTCAGCTTAGTACTCCTCGAACTTCATTGTTCAAGAATTCTTTCATCTGGAGAACGTCATCTTTGTGAAATGATCTTCCTGAAGTCGTGTTTCCCAATGAATACAATCTTCAACGTTTCAAGACCAACGTTAATCGCTTTTTTCGCACTCGCACCGCTCCCAGAGCGCCTTACAGTGCAGGTATCATAAAAAAAAAAGAAAGAAAAACAGCATTTTAACACGTCAAATTTTAGCTAGCTAGGATCCACTTAATAACGAACAAGCTATATACATATCAAAAGCAAAAAGAAGAGCGGAAGTTCCAAGTTAACATAAAATTAACATCTACAACAGGGTGTGTAATGTCTATTCACTTAAAATGTGTAACATCGTTTGAATATAACTAAATTGGTACATTAGTTTTTTTTATTGTCGGAAGTGAGCTTTCTTATCTGAGAATTTGCAGCCAATAACCTTAGAATTAATAATTCAACTTGGCAGATCTTGTAAAATAAGTGCTATTCATATTTATACAACTTAGAAAAGCAGGTATATTATGATACATTAAATTGCTACTATTGAATTTGATGATTAGATATTACCAGTCATTGTAGCCTTTTTGAAAATTGAGTTTTAATAAATGATTGAAGATGTTTGGAGTTAAATTATCTTTATTTGTTTTTAAATAACAACATTTAAACTTATAAGTATATTCAGGCGTCTTCAGGTGAATACTTTCTGTAGGGAAAAAACTTTGAAGTTCAACCCGATAATAAAGAGGGGCTAGATAATTTAGTTACAAATCATCTTAATGGGCGATATTAATGAATTGAAGTTTCATAGGGCGTGGTATGAATAAAACAAACGTTTAAAAAGTTGAAACTTAAAATGATGCTTTTATTTCGGCATTAAAAACAAGCATTCGCTTGAAACTTGTTCAAATCGACATAGGATAAATACTAATTTATAATTAAAAATACATAGCGACGATCTACATTCATTCGTGATCAAATACTAAATGTTACAGTTCTTCAGCGGTACACAACCTTTATTTACTATCGCGTATGTTTTCGACGACTCGAAAACATTATCGGAATCACTATTTTTGCAGAAATATATTACATATTATCGAAGTTTCGAATGCACAACAGTAAGAAACAATTTTCCATTGATACCTCATAATAGAGCGGTTTACATTTTTATGTGCCTTTGCATGGAGAAAAAACTTCTTAGGAATAGAGCTGCACTCCTCCTTATTGATAGTGAGAAACTTTATCTTAGTCTATCATACCTTACATCGGGATGGTAAGAGTAAAATTTGCACTATTTTCGAACACCGTCAAACTTCAAAGGCGGTTGTTCAACGGTAACATCTAGTGGGTTGCACTGTTTGTGTAGTCCTAACAAAAGGGTGGATCGGCTTCAACGATCGAGAAACACGTGTACCACCAACGATGTACCACATTGAGTACTAAATACATGCCATATTTTGGCGAGAGTAGCGTTTGGTAATAGTCACCAAAAGGACTTCAAACACGAAGAAACTTTTCGTTGTCAACCAATGTCAACAAAACAAAAACGTCAACTTTTCATCAGAACATTTTTTGATTGTTCTAATAACTGGTGCGCGCGCAGTGTCTCCCCAAACATTTCACGACTTCTATACAGGGATGTAAATTAAAGGGGGTTGGGGAAGTTCCCCAATACTTTCTTTAAATCCAAGAAACCAGCTGAAAATTTAATTTTAATTTATGTTTTTGTAAGGGACATATGCGTCTTAAAAATTTATTAAGTACATTAAATTTTTTATATTACTTTTTTATATCATAAATATATAGGAATTTTCGAAAAAAGATTAGTTTAAAGCTTCAGAGAATATAAATTCGTCATAATATGTAGATACGATACACATTTTTTTGGATAACGTTATAGGTGACAGTGCAGGGTCAAGATGTAACCGAAAAGAGTACCTTTTCTTTAAGTTAATTTTCTTTTAAAATAATATACAATATATATAAAACAATTTTTAAATAAGTGTGAGTCATACAATGAATTATTGTGACGCCATTTTGGTACTTGACAAGTTGGCGAACGTACGAAACTAATATTTTTCTATCGTCTGTATATTCAGACTTATTTTCCGTAGTTGGTTATATCTATGAGATTATTTTGATAAATCAAACCCAAAATCTGGTATATAACTATTTACAGGTATATATATCTACGTGGAAAATATTAAAAAAATTAATTTCAAAATTTCTTCTCAGTTTAATCTTAAATTCAGAAAATCAAAATCGTAGCTAGGCGTTGACCATGGGTGGGTACTAGAGCATAGTTTAAATTTAGGTTTTAACTTGCAAGCGAGCATAAGTAGAGTTTTTCTACTAAAGCCGTGGAGAAATGTTAAGCCCCCAACCACCCGCGTCTACGGCCCTGCAGGAAATATACTAAGAAATTCAGTAAACTATTGAATCATGCAACAACGAAGAAAGAATGTGACAACTTGTAAACATATCACCCTGGTTGACATTAATTCTAATCCCACCAATTTTAAAGTGCTGAAAAATGGGTTACAGAATGACATTTTAAATCTTTTAAACGCAGACTATATAATATATAAAATTTTTATTCTCAAATTTGCGTAATTTTATGTAGATGCCATTTGCTTTCCATTTCGTTTTACTGTCTGTAATTTTATAACCCATTTTTTGTTTAATTTTTTTTTCATTAGATCATACGGATATTTAATGGGTTGTTGTAAAATATCTCTGGGTTTATAGATACTACGTTGCTAAATTTACCATAACATTTAAATGTAAAACAAGCGATAAATATTATTGCAGTATTTTCTATTGTTCTGAATACATTTGTTTTTTGAATTATTTATTTGTAAGTTGTATTTCATTCTCCATGACGTAGGTACTCTTCATATAGCAAATTATTTAATTTACGTAAAACCTTTCTTTATTTAGTTTAAAATCAATAATTACAAAATATTATGAACATGGACTACCCGCTGATATACCTACAACAAAAATATAAATTAGATAATAAAAACGAACACATTTGATTGTTGAATTATTGTAAACAAAATTAACAGATTTGTTGGCACACATCTCTTTCATAATTGAATTGGGCGTAGCCGATTTTACAAAGTTAATATTTTTTTACAAGGCTTGCCTACGAGATCATCAGAAAGTCAGTATTATAGCAGTGTACCGGGTGAGTCAATGGTTGCGCGGAGTAATTTTATGCCTTGAAGATAAAATTTGTCGACAATAAACTTTTATGTTAAGGTATGGTTGGATATCAGGCACATTTTAAAAATATTTTGAATTATACAGGGTGCGCCCAAAAAGTAAGGTGTCAAAAAGGTCCATTTTTTTAAATGGGACACCCTATATATTGTATTATTTTCTGATTCCTCGCAAAATTCTACGCTTATTTTGTAAATGTCATATGTCTAAATTCAATAGTTTTTGAGATATTGACGGTTAAAATATGGCATTTTCAGACTTTGACAGGCTGTAACATTGGAACGGTTCATCTTAGGGAAAAATGATTTTCCCCTCCCATCTTAGTTTTTTATTCTCTCTCCAAAGAAACCAACCTCCGGTTTACCATGTTAAACCAAAAAACCGGTTTTAACGGTTTAACATGTTAAACCGGAAGTAGTAACGTTTAGATAGAGAATAAAAAATTAAGACAGGGAGGTGAAAACCATTTTTCTCTAAGATGAACCGTTCCAATGTTACAGCCTGTCAAAGTCTGAAAATGCCATATTTTAAACTTTAATATCTCAAAAACTATTGACTCTAGACATTTCATATTTACGAAATAAGCATAAAACTTTGTGAGGAATCAGAAAATAATACAATATATAGGGTGTTCCATTTAAAAAAAAGTAACTTTTTGACACCCTACTTTTTGGGCGCACCCTGTATAATTCACAATATTTTTAAAATGTGCCTGATATCCAACCATACCTTAACACAAAAGCTTATATTGTCGACAAATTTTATCTTCAAGCCATAAAATTACTCCGCGCAATCGTTGACTCACCCGGTACAGTCCTGAATGATAAATATCATAAAAATACTAAAGTAAAATCGTTTGTTACTAGATAAATCCCAATAAAATGTAATTATTTTGTAATGGAGACTATACATGATCATTAAGAACTACACACAGTTTTGATAAGGGAATGACATTAATACTGATCGTGTAAGAGCAAATTTTAAAAAAGCATGAAAATTTATGAGATTGATATCATTTTTAGTAAGTCTGCAATACAGATTTTTAAATTCCTTATAATGTTACCTTATATTTTATACCTCACGCAAAAGTTGAACTCATTTTTTTGACCCCTCGTTTGATACCCCTTGAAAATAAATGCACCCGACCGTGCTAAAATTGTTATGTTAAATTGCATTACCTCTTGGCCGGAATTACAAAAAACTAAACAAATATGGAGTTTTTTTTCACCAGAAAGTTATTTTCATGCAAAAAAAATTGTAAGAAAAAAATATAAGCCAATGAAAACCCTAAAAATAATTATTTAAGTTTTGTATTGCAAAAATTTTTGAATATTATATTTTTTAATATAAATAACTATGCAACGGGTTGTACGAAGTAAGAGGAAGCAATTCCAGTGTATGATTGAAATTCTAATAGAGCAGAATGTTTGTTTTGATGGATTTTTTTCTTCTAATTTCGTACAACCCGCTACTCTGAATATAAAAGTGATGAGTCACACACAGAAATTTTGGACCTGGAGTATAGTAACCTTGGAGAAAAATTTAGAATATGGCTTTGATACTTTTGAACGTTTTGGTATGGTCTATGTTTAGGTTGTAACATAAAAAACTGTACTAATTCCAAATTTCAGCTCTCTATACCCATATAATTGAAGGCTAATGGTTGATTACTCGTAGTTTCTTAACAATTTTATTAATACTGTTTAAAATGCTGGTTTTCAGCAATCTTTTATCCTTAATGTACAAAGTCATCATCAATATTGTATGAAGTTAAACACGTTGATCACAAAGCAGTTACGACGCTTTTTGTCTTCCAACGAGACAAATGACTCTTACTTCATCTAATTCAAGGCTTAATAATCATTTATTCCTTTTATCAGATGTAGACATCTTATTCTTTCATTAATAACAATACAACAAAAATTAAAGAAAGCATTTATTCAATCAAAAAAATGTATAAGGACCGATTGTGTTACTGATATTGTTATTGACAACCATCTGTTGTCGACCACGCCATAAAACAAGAAAATTATTATTATATAATCAAGTGGCCTTGAAATATCTTTGGTCGCTCTGCATTCTTCCTTTCTTTCTTTTTGCAGATTGCGACGTCAATCCTTTCACATGATTTGATGCAGGATGCAAGTTCGGAAATGAAATGAAGTGGAAAGGTTTGTGGATGGGCGATGCCGGAAGCATAAGAAGATTTATTTCTAAATTCCTCTCTACCATTACCAGCTTCATGCAAAATTATATATATTTCTATTAAATTAGACCAAAAATATTACGTTCTTTTGGCCCGAATCATGACCGTGTTTATTCATGGATATTTAAAAACATTTTAAATTTGGACTCGACATATACTGAGAGTATCAGAAAGTTATTTTATTAAAAAAATTATTTTCAATATTTTTAACAATATATGCCTTGGAAGTGACGTATTTAAAAGGGGGGGGGGCTGCCGGGCTACAGCAAAATATTTTTTCAGAAAACAATCAGGTATTTATTTTTAAAGAAAAAAATTAAAGTAAAAATTTTAATTGACATTTTTTATGGAAGAAGTGTGATAAAAAAAATAGTGCTGGAAGAAACGAGAATGCGTTATTATAAATATACAAAACGGCACTTAAGAAGGAGTATTTCAAAACCTAAGCATTTGCACCAAAAACTGGTCTTAGATCTACGCTCCTAAAATACATGATTTCTGAAAAAATCATCACTTTTGGCGTGGTGAGCGATATTTACTTTATTTTTAATTATGAAACACCCAACCCAAAAAACATTGGTTAGAGTCATACATATGTCTTATTAAAATTTTGGATTGACACCAATATTCATATTTTTCACAAATATAAAAAAATGTGTTTTTTTAAATAAAGAGCCAGCTAGAAATATCAAAAAAAAAGTAAAAAGAAACTTTTACAAAAACAAATTTAATCCAACCATGCAGAGGCGGAGAGTTAATAATTTAATTTTCGAAATTTGATAGTAGTTAGGTGAATGTTAACCGATCTTTTGGCTTGGCCCCAAAAATTTTTCGTCTGCGGCGCTTTCCGCCTTCTTCACTGAGGTCAATATCATAAAGTACATGTAGTCCCGACTGTCCCTCTTTCCAGAAAAAAATGTCCTACTTACGCCTACTGAGCCCCCCCCCCCCCCTGTGTCTTGGGTTGAATCTTTTCTGCATGACAATAACATTTCCACGCTCACACAGATACCACCTTTCAGTTGGTGAAAAGAAAAACTCAGTTTCTTAGTTTTTTTAATGCGGGTTAAAAACACCGCAATTTAACACCCCAAATTTTAGCTCGGTCAGATCCACTTAAAGTAAAAATAGACATTTTAATTAGCAGACACTTGGTAGAAATTTATATAATTCTTCTTATGGATTACCGAAAAAAACACAAATTTTCTTTAATTATGTAAGTACCACTACATTAAATAGTACAAATTTTATAAATTTAATTGACATTTTGTTAAATTGGCTCACATTTCTTTTCCTATTTTCATTAGTTCTTAAATCAAAACATAAAACTATACTGTTTTTGTGTTACAAACACCACTAATTGGCCGATTTTTGAATAAAATAACGATATATTGATCCTGATCAAAAAACGAAATGTGTATTGCTCCTTAAAATATAAGAAAGTTTTTTCCAAAGGTTCACACGTTTCATCGTTTTATGTATAAATGTATAATAAAATCATACCTACATTCAACATTCTATTTATTCGTAAACTAAATTGATATCTTGATGTAATAAAAAGTGAACGGGAGCAATTTTACTTTCATTCCGTATGTAAGTTACAATCAAAAAAAAAAACGACGGGCTTACATGTGTTTTTGCAAAACCGTTTATTTTTCTTTTTATTCGTTGAATAAAGATAAATCTTACTTATTTTAAGTAACAAGTTTAGTTAAGGCTTACGTACATTCTTCGAATTTTTTAAAAAGGTTTAACGAATGCAATTTTTAAGACCCATCCAAAAAAACATTAGTAAACGCTTTGTGTTTGTGGTTTGTGGTCCCAAGCATTTCGGGAAGTAAGAGCCAAAATGTAAAGAAGTTATGAAATTAATGCCACACTTACCGCGCTAGTTAGATTCGCACTTTTTCGCTATAGTTTTACGCGATATTTAACAAAAATAAAGGTCGAAATATTTTAAAAATTTAAAAATTTTCCCGTGTGGTCAAAAAACTTAACCGCATTTGGATTTTTCAGTATAAGCCTTAATTAACGTATAAGAAGAAGAAAAATTGAAGCAAGATAGCGTGTTTACTTGCTTGCTTTTCATATAGGAACATAAATCTAAATATGTTTGGTTTAACAAGCTTCGTTAAATTGTAATTTTCTTTATCTGAAATGTACATCTTTTATAGTTGCGTATTATTACCGATTTTCCCACATTTAGTTTACATATTGGGTCAGATTATATTTATTGCAAATTGATGCGTACAAGGAGTAAGACAGGGAAAGTATTACGAGCCTAATCATTAGAGATAACTGACATTTCCTCGGCATGATTATTTGTAGATTTGTGATGCATAAATGGATAAATTTAGCATAAAAGAGCTCTTCTGCCTAAAAAACGCAGACGAAAAGTTTCCTCGTTGAAAAATTTCAACCTCCGCCACAATTATTTGATTAAACATATCGGTATTGCAGATTTTACACCACCATTCAGTCTTGATAAGGGAATGACAGTAATACTGATAGTGTAGGGGCAAATTTCAAGGGTTGATGGCGGGACCGATGTAAATTCTCATTAGAAATAACTGTCAGTCCGAGATATCATTCAAGACTGTCAGTCCGAATAGTAGAGTTTACCTATTTAAACTGCGATACGGTATAGTTTTTTGTAACTTTATTAAAAAAAATCAACAATATATACAAAATTAACAACAAAAACAACAAGAATTAAACAAAAACCAGTCTTATAGCATCCAAAAACTTCGGAAAGTCAGGATATTTTTACATGTTTGTTATTGATACTCTTTATCAGGGACAAAATCTCTATTACAATCTATGGCGGCTTAATGATACGACCCTTCCTCAGCCCCATTAATTGGCTGCCAACCTCCACTATCACCTCCGCTAGGAGCACCGTAACCTTCTTCCAAAGCCTGGGGTTCGTAGGAGTTATAGTTTCCACCCCCTACTCCATTATCCCAACCTTCGTTTGAAGGTAATTCATTTTGTTGTTCGTGTACTCCATAACCATTTCCTTCCAAGGCTTGGTGTCCTCCTAAAGAGCCTCCTCCAAAACCGCCTCCTTGCTCAAGTCCTCCACCTCCCAAATGGTTACCTTCATCGTGGGATTGAACAGGGACTGGGTAAGGTTTGGGGACTTCTACAGGGTAAGGAACTTTCTTTTCAATGACTTGAGGGTAAGGAACTGGGACTTTGACGATTTTTGTTTCGTGTACAGGGTAAGGCTTGTCTACGTGAACAGGGTAAGGTTGGGGAATGGGAATTTTAACAGGGTAGGGTTGGGGGTAAGAGATTTTACTTTCTTTAGTGACTTTGATTTCGTCAGCTGGGAGGTGTCCTTCGGAGTATTCGCCTAAGTCCAAGATGTCGGAGTGTGGGAATGTTATTTTACTGTAGGTTTCGAGATCTGGGGTGCCTTCGAGCTGGATTTGACCTCCACCAGATGATGATGATGATAATGGTATGGATGCCCACTGGTTGGCCGATGCCCACTGGCTCGGTACTGCCTTTGCCGCCTGCAGGCAGCAAATTGCCAAAACCGTACCCTGAAAATAAGGAAACGAAATATAGGGAGTGTAAACTATTTTGAGTGTAATAAATCTTCAAGGAGTAATAACTTTTATAGATAGTAGTCTTATAATATATAATGAATGGGGGTTAGAATAAATCCTAACAGCAGCAATATGGATGATTATAACTATAAATAATAAGAGTTTGTGTGTTAAGTATTTACATAAGGGTGCCAGAGGGGCAGACATCCTGATCTGAGTCATTAGAATAGATAAAATATCAAATTTATCTATAGAAACTATTATCTTTGGAATAAAAAAAATATTTTTTGGTATATTTCTTCCCTTGGATGAGCGAGTATATAACAAAGATGTAAGCAGCTAGAGTGTTTTACTTTTCTGAATCTAATTTTAAAGATTACTGTACCTATACTATGTTACTTTTAATTCAAGGAGAATATACAGGGTGTCCCAGATAGGATTGCACTAAACAGGAATCTCGTAAACCATAGAAGTTGCAGAGATAGTTAAATTATAAAAAACTTACCACCTACTTAATTTTGCAACATTGTGTTTTCAAATTCAAAAAAAACTCTAAATCTTCCAAAGATATTTAAGCAATATCGATTTTCGCGATTAGGTTTATATTTTTCGTTTACTATATTTAAAGAGATATGTCAATTTAAAGTTTACATTCCCATTACCATCTCTTCTCTACAAGTTGGTTCCAACCATAATCAACTTCGTTTTTTTAAATAATTAGAACATTTCATTTTACTATGTTTGAATTTTTTTCTTCAATTTAAATTCAACGACGTATCACATCTAGTATTTGTAATATGTTTCGAACTCAAAAACTCATCATCTCAAAAAAACAAAAACAAAGTTGATTACGGTCGTAAAACAACGAAACGTTGAATTAAAAATCGAATTACACCTAGGAGAAAAAATTATATTGAGAATGTATACTTTATTTGACGTGTAAAATCATATAAAAACAAATCGCGAAAATTCGGTTTAGCCCAAAATTCATCTAAAGGATTCGTAGTATTTGTATCTTCAATGGTTATAGATTGCACACCCCCTATATATTGATGCTTATATAAAAAAATAGTACCAAGTTATACAGTGTTTTAAAGTATCTTCCCCTTGCAACTTTTTTTTTTGGGGAACAGGGTCAGAAATAGAGCACAATTCTTGGTTCGTTTATGTATATCCATTAGAACACTTTCACTATTTTTTAACAATGACTTATGCGGCCCATTATTATGTGGGGATCCTAACCCCAAAACTGGGCCAAGATTTTGAAAAAAAAATCCAAATTTTTCGCATTATCTACTTACAAAAATGATCATGTCTGTTCACTAATAAGAGGTTATATGAAACTGACTCTCGAAAGAACAGGAAACAGTATTTATATTCAGCGGAACCAAAGGCGGCAGATTTGATTCGTTTTTCCTGTTACCGATCGAGAATGGTTACTTTCTTCCTAAGTTCAGTGCTACAAAAACTTATTATTAATAATACGTCACTTTGTCCATTCTCTGGGTATAACAGTGTTAAGGTGTCGTGTAATTAGGCAGGGGCGTGCCTAATTAAACACATAATGAATGACGACCGGATTATATTTTATAAAATATACTATACCATACTATACTAAAAAGTTTGTGATATTGTCAGCTGCTATTTATTTCTATTTTTTTTCCGAGGGCCCGTACCCTAGTTTGTGTAGGTCAACTGGGGAGAGGGTAAGGATGTCCTCTGGTTTCAGTTTTGGTTGCCCGAGTATTTGCTGCCTCTTCCGATCTATTGACTCGCAATGGCAAACTATACAGTCTCCCTGTCTTGTCCGCATAATTTGCAGTCAAGGTCTACATCGTACAGTTGCATTCTGTGCAGATGGTTCTTGACAGCCATGTGACCTGTTAGAATTCCTGTAATGGTTCTTAGCTGGTTCCTGTTAATTTAAAGCAACTGTTTCGTCAGTCTTGGGTCTGGATCCCCAATGAAGCTTTTGCTGTGTTGTAATCCCTGTCTGTTGCTCTAATGGATTTTATGTTTACTCCTAATCCACGCTTTATGGCATCTCGTACTGTGCACTTCGGTACTCCGAGCGCAAATTCTAGACCAATGAATGTATTTTCTAAGCCTTTCCTTGCAAGTTTATCTGCTTTTTTATTTCCTGTGATACCTTCGTGTCCTGGTATCCAATGCAGTGTTACTTTTTTTACCTTTGCTAGGGCCTCTTGACATTCCCATACCAGTCTTGAAGTTACCTTGTTGCATATTAGCGATCTAAGGGCTGCCCGACTGTCAGAATATATATGAATCTGCTAATTGAGGTAAGCCCCCCTCTTTTCGTACGCACACTGCAATATGGCGTAGATTTCTACTTGGAACCATGTGGGAGATTTCCTCAGAGAGAAAAACGCATATTTCTTCGGTCTTACTCCGTGTATCCCCACACCGGTACCCTCTTTGAGTTTGGAGCCGTCTGTAACCAGATTATTGCCCCAGGAGTAATTTTGTGGTGTTTTATTTTTCCATACGTTTCGTTCATCAATTACAACCTCATAGTATATCATAGCGAAATCTTGGATTTATGTGGTCTGATCTCATTTCTAACTCAGGTCCACTTATAGGCTCTTCTAAAAACTATATTACTAAATATAGATAAAAAAAAATTCAACCAAAATATATGTACATACTTATATAGACAAAAATAAATTAGGTCCGCTTTGACTTTAAATTTTAAACCTAATTTTTTGTGTTTCCTCGCCTTTTCGCACAGGTCTAGTTACCGTGTGTATACATAACAATTTTCAAAATTTCGCACTTTTATAGAATGGGATTTTAGTTACCCAAGAAAAAAAAATTTTTTTTAGTGAGGTTTGCTTATTGATATGTATGTAAATTTTTTAAGAACTACCACCGCTATTAGGAATTTGTTACCACCTCCATACTCCCCGCCCCCCTTTGTATATATGCCTGATTGACCACAAATTAATATACTTAAACATAAATCGTTTAAACCAAAAGTCACTTCTAAATATCACCGGGGTGGATGGCGCACAGACGTTCCGTGGTAGTAATATTGATTGTTGAAGGCAAAAGCACATACCATGCCGACGTATATAACATAAAGTTTGATATTGTTAAACGCCTTTTTACGGTTTAAAAAATAATCCCTGATACGCCCATGGCTTTCAAAAGAATAGAATGCTTATAAAGTAAAAGTAGTCCCATATATCGTTATAATATAAGTCGCTCAACAGTCATCATTACGACTTATTCCATAATAATTACATTACCTAATTGGTGAATCCGCTATTTTGTAATAAATCTTGAACTTCCCAGATGAACCAGTTAATTAATTTTTAAAATTAATTTAGTTGTTAAATAAATTAGAGTAAATTTAAACAAAAGAACTCTAAAGGGTTTTATATAACGCATTATGTAGTTTTAGAGTTCAACGAGTTTGAAATTGGCGTAATAGTAGTTTGTACAACAAGAGTGGATATGATGTCTATATCGCACGAGGAAGTAAATTGAACACGACGCCGTAGGCGGAGTGCTCAAACTTCCGAGGGCAATATGGACAATCCACTCGAGTTAAACAGTATATTTTTTCTACGACCTTATGCTAAAAAATGTAAAAAAAAGTTTGTAGGTTGCCAGGCTCGAACTCACAACCCTTGGTTCCATAGTATAACGCCTTAACGTCTGGACTATCGAAGCGTTTAGTTAATTATCGAAAAACCAACTGATCAATGATGCTACATGAAATTAATTTTCTATGCACATTCAGCAGGTTGCATTATTGATGAATCTATTATAAATGCGTCTAGATTTTATTATATTGAACAAATTAATAACAAATTGTACCATATGCATTTAAATTATATAATTTAATGTCTTGAAAAAGAAGGCGGAGCCTCAGTAAAAATAATATATTGTGATTAGTCAGTACTTTTATAAACAACAAAGGCTTCTCTGTAATTGACTACTGTGATTGGTCAGTTTCATTACCTATCTAGGATGGATATGATATATTCTCGCACAGTTAACTGGAATAGCCTACTTTACTCGCCACTTAAGTGTAAAGGAAACAGCAAATTTCCATGTGGGAGTAGAAACATATTTTATTTGTCCGTCTGTGCATAAATTTTTAACCAAAAGTTGTCTCGAAAAAAACACTATTTCCAATCGGTAAGATTTGTGTTAAATAGCGGTTCTTCTTGGTCTGAATTATAAAAAAAAAAGCAAATTATTAAGACATTTTTTTAATCAATGGAAAAGTGGGATCTATGTGGGCCAGAGAAAGCTATTTTTATGCAAAAAAAAATCCGAAGAAAAATATATAAGCCAATGAAAAACCTAAAAATAATTACCAAAGTGCATTGTGTTGAATAAAATATTGAAAATGGAAAAATCGTCATATTTTCCGATTTACAAAGATTTTCAAATTTTAGGAAAATTATTTTTTTCATTTTATTCCCAAGCCATAAACTTTACAATCTAAATGCGTATAACCAAAAAGTTTTATCTCTCCACGATCTACGATATTTATTTGAAAACATCTTTTGTCACTCTTACCGTTTTCGAGATTTTTAATAAAATATTATTGCCAAAAAAACATGAATAACTTTTACAAAAAAAGTTTCATATAAAAACTTTCCTCTTGTCAGTCTCCACAAAAAAGGTTCTATGCACTTTTGCTCTCTAATATTTCAACTAACGAGGATATTTGCCAGTGTTGCTTAGAATAGTTACTAAAGTTTTAATAAATATAATATTGAAAATTATTTTTTTAAATAAAAATTACTCTTCAATATCTTTCCAAATTTAAAAGTTTTAAACATCCTATAATAAACATGGCCAGGATTCGGGCCAAGAAAACAATGTTTTTGGCCTAATTTAATATATAGATATACTTTCGCAGGGGTAACTCTAGGGAAGAATATAGAAATATTGTTAAACTCCTTATACTTTCGGTGTGTGTTTTCTCTCTTATCAAAGGGTTAAAACTAAAAACAATTGGCAGTATTCGAGTTTATATACTTAATATGTGATATAAACCGATCATATTTATTGACTATTTAAGTAAAAAATTACATATTTACATTTAAAACATTCCGTAATAAATAATTAAATTCCTAAGTCTCAACAGATGTTGATATGCTAAACGCAATATTTTGAAATACCGCTGCCTTCGCCTGTTGCTTATGTAATTTCCTAACAGACAAAGAAAATTACAAATTAATAATTGCATCCTCGGTAAAGTAGAACGGCATAACTAGATTTTACAAGCAAAAAAAAATGTTGTGAATCGATAGAACTATTAAATTTGATGGATAATATAAATTGATTGATTGTTAAACTATTCTTCTATATCTTGTTGTTTCTATTATAAAATCAAACAGCTTGATTATTCATGAATGACCACTGACCAGTTACGTATAATATTTATAAGTTATATTTTGGTATTAATTTAAATATCATTAATAGTTATTTACCTAACAAGTTCGTAAAGTACTACTTTTACCGCACACGACAGTAATCAATAAAGGGCGCTAAAGGCACTTTCTGCACGTATCGACTGAAGTTACTTACCAGTTGAAACGTTGTGATTTAAAAACAAATAAAGACAATGCAAATCCAAACCTATTTTATTATTCAAGATATCTGGTATTGTTCAAACGTTATGAATAACAACGTCCAACTTCTAATAAAAAATAATTTATATTCCTTTCTTTCGTCGGATCCTAGCTCTACTGATGAACCATAATATAGCGAAACGCGTCTATGGATGGATCTGACGAAATGAAAGAAAAATCTTTATTTGATTTATGGTTAAATTAAGTAGGTATTAAATATATAAAAATAGATGCCTACCAACTGCCCAATGAGCTAAGTATTTCATTTGACAACTCCCTTAATCCCTGTTTAAGAGGTCTTACCTACTTTAGAAAGGGAAAACGTTGTATTTCAGTGTAACTGTTTATTTTACTGACGCCAAGCGCTTTAGGCCTTATTTACTTAAGGCCATCATCAGGGCTTAACCTGATGATGGCCTTCAGAACACAGTGTACAACCAACTCCACACATTTACTTACCTACTTTAGTTCCGGTAGTACAACAAAATATTATAAGGCAGTTGTTGCAAACACGCTAATCTATTTTTAACGTCAATTTCTTGAAAATAGAACAATATTTTTTGTTTGCTGGAAAGAAAAGAGTATTTCCCTGAATACGAAATAAGTGTTTTTTTTCCGATAGCCCGTTTGTGCGCCGGATGCTCACCCAGTTTGGTTGTTACACCCACTCCGTGATCCCATTTCCTTGCAATAGTTTGTATAAGTGTAGGAAATAAGTGTTGCAAAAGTGCGTATGTGTGTTACGAAGATATTTAGGTTTAAAAAATTTTACCAGCGATTTTCCAAAAACTGTCTATAATAGGCTTTTTTACTAAATTTTGATTTTGACACTGGTTAACAAGATTTTTGTCCCAAGCGCAAAAATGTCTGATTTCAATATAATTTTGCATGCTGAAATCAATCATGTTTTCAGAATTTCTCCATCACCCTTAGTTTTTATGTTCCAGTATATGTGATTGTTTACCTATAAAATGCACGCATAGGTCTGTACTATAAGAGTCATCTAACAAAAAACTTGTGTCAGGCATTGCTATTTTATTATTTGTGTATTGTAACAATAACTTGTTGTGACTAGAAATAACAAAGTGTGCTCTGTGTGTCACGCGGAACATGTCTTGGCTTGTTGAGACCTGCAAGCATTTCCGAGTCCTACATAACATTTATTGTTGTTTTAGTTATCGGCTAGAGCTCGGTGAATGAACATATACGCAGACTTTTTTAACGTTTTGAAGAATGTGCTGTGGTGCATTTTAAGCTATTGTAGTGTAACTCACCTGTAAAAATGCCAAGAAATTGTGTAAACCACCCGAACTCTTTTTGCTACATCTGCGGTGAATTGACATTTAAATCTCAAAAACGGTCTTTCACGCCTCTCGTTAATAAATGCTATGAACAGTATTTCAAGTGTAAAGTCGGCGATCAAGACAAAAGCTGGGCTCCCCATATTTGCTGTGTTACGTGTGTCAGACTTCTTACAGCGTGGGCAAAAGGTAAACGACATATGCCTTTTGCTATTCCCATGATTTGGAGGGAACCATCAGACCATATTACCGATTGCTATTTTTGTCTTACAAATATCAGTGGTATAACTTTTAAATCCAAACATACTGTTAAATATCCTCATATTCCATCTGCACTGAGACTAAGTTAAGAAGAACTTAACGACCTTGTCTGAAAAAGCAGCATGGTTTTCTTTCAAGGACATTTGCAACGGCGTCTTGGGAAATCGTAAATCCGAAAATTACGTAGAGAATGTTAACAATTTATTGGTCTCATATAAAGCCATGGGTTGCAACATGAGTCTAAAAATACACTTTCTTCATTCACACTTGGACTTTTTTCCGAAAAACCTTGGAGCAGTAAGTGACGAACATGGCGAGCGATTTCACCAGGACATTCTGGACATGGAGAAGAGATACCAAGGCAAATGGAGCCCCGCTATGTTGGCAGACTATTGCTGGACGCTGAAGAGAGATGTTTCTGATGCAAAGTACAGTCGAAAGTCATATATGACCACATTTTCTAAGTAAATATATCACGTTGTACTTTATTTTTTCATAACTTATACCCATATTATAATATATACGTTCACAAAAATTCATTGCTTTGTCACTTTAAAACCCTGCGTGATGGAAAAATTCTGAAAACATATATGAAATATGTTTAAAAAGTACTACCAAGTACACCCACTTCAGCTCGTGGGACAAAAAAAATCTTAAATTTTGTTGACCAGTGTTATAAATACAATTCTCTACGTAACAAAATACGCTATCTATTAAAAACATGCGAAACTACTTACTGACGTCACAACAGCTTCATGACTATTAGTGGCATCAGCCGATTGTTTCTAAACTGTCTTGGTCTATTAAAGTGATCGAAACAAAGATAACAATAATAATCGGTCGCACGACTAGCAAATAAAAAAATTGTGCGGTTAATAGGATGACGTACATCTTCTTATCGTCTTATGTTTTCCAACTTTCTGCTTTCGCTCCGCGTTTTTAATTGTTTCTAGGAATGTTCTGTGATGCTCTAGGAAGATTTTTAGTATTGATTATATTTTTTAAATGATGTTTGTTAATGAATATTATAAATTCGATTATAGTGCAAAACCCATTGTTTTCAACTTAATCCACACCATATTTATTTTGCTCACCGTATGGGATATGTAATAAAATATACAACTTCACAAAAATATCTTTATTTTAAGAAAAAAACAGCAAATAATTTACAAAAAATATAAGTTAGATGGGATGGATGACAGTACTAATAATATTATAATGACGATGTATGTACAAGAATGTACGAGATGGTGATGAAACAATACTGATGAAAAATTTAGGTCAGTGAGGTCAACAGTCGTTATCTAATGAAGTCCGTAACCACCAAAGTCATGGCCTCCAAGACCTCCCTCCAAACCTCCTCCATAACCTCCTCCAAAACCTCCTCCATAACCTCCGTCCGAATGTCCCTTGATGTAGATTGGTACGGTTTTTTCAACTACTACTGGTACCTTGACTGGATATGGGATATGCTTGTGAACTGGGTAGGGGACTGGCTTGTATACTGGAACTGGATGGGGTACTGGATAAGGAACCTAAAAAAAATAAAAATGATTAGAACATACATTTTTTAAAGTAATAATATTTTTTGCAAATAGGGCTTTAATTACATTACATTTACAAGTTACAGTTAATAGGTATTCTTACAACAGTTTGATTGAAATGGAACCCATGAATTTTAACTAGGTATCTAGATTTGTAAAAAAATACTTTTTTTTTAATGGCACATTACTAAAGCAAAATAATAAATCGTAATTGAGATTTTATACAATATAGTATACATTTTTTAAATGCTACTTACCTTTACTGGTACTTTAACGGGGTATGGTACTGGTTTCTCAACTGGATAAGGCACTGGTTTCTCAACATGTACAGGATAAGGCTTGGATATATATACTGGATAAGGTTTGTCTACTGGTACTGCAACTTTTACGGGATAAGGTACTGGAACTTTCTTCTCGATGTGTACAGGGTAGGGTTGGGGTACTGGGACGGGAATTGTTTTAGTGATGGTGATGGATTTGTGGTGTTCGTCTCCTCCATAGCCGCCTCCGTATCCACCTCCATATCCGCCATCTAATCCACCTCCATAACCTCCAAGGTCTAAACCATGACCTCCTAAGTCACCGCCTAGAAAAAAAATTGTATTTGTCGCGATACAGTTTCAAATTTATCTAAAAAACAAAATGGAAATTTGAGGTTTACTATTTTCTTATCAGGAAAGGATGTGATGATTAATTATTTTTTTGGCTTGAGCTGTTCAGCTATTCAGCCAGTCGCTTGTTGCTTTTTAACCAGAAAATTTCTAAACCTTAGTAGAAGAAGCAATAAACAACTGTGTGATGATATTTTTGTTCACCCACACGATGTTCTTCATAAATACAATTTACCAATTTTTTTCAACATAAAAAGTTAACTGTTTATAAATTTTTTGTCTTTTAGATGAATATACTCAATTAATATGAATCAAATATACAGGGTGGTTCACAAATTGATACTTCTTTTTAGCTGTGTATAGAGACATTAAAATAAACAACATTTTCAAATACCTTTTTTCAAAAAAACTAAATAATATTCGAGATATAAAAATCTAAGTTCGGACCTGTTCATCAAAACGTAGCCTGCTATACTTTATGTTGTTTTTCTTATTACTCATGCAATTTACGGGTCGGTGGTCAGTTATTTGGCAATCCGTGTTTTTCTGAAGCAAATTAATTTTAAATTGGTGACACGTGAAAATGGTTAATTTTGAAAACAATGAACTAGTAGATATGGTGCTAATTTACGGTGAGTGTCGTCAAAGTGCGGCTGCTACTTCGAGATTATACGCAGAACGTTTTCCGGGCTCATCCTACACCCAGAAGTTTTCTTAATGTTATTCAACGGGCAAGTTAGGCAGAATCGTATTTGATTTTTTTTGGTTTTTCAAGCGTTTACTTTACAAAACCTAATTTATTCCGGTTTCGGCCAAAGTATGTAATGAAGCGATACGTAATTAATAGACTTTCTTAAAATATTTACCTCCATATCCAAGATCAAAAAGACCCCTTTTGCTGTGTTTCTTCTCGCTGGGTTCTACAGATTTGGGTTCCTCTGCTTTCTTCTCCTCTGCAGATGCAAGGACTAAGAAACCAAAGAAAACTAACGAGAGGAACTAAAAAAAAAATTTCTAATTTTAAAATATATCAATAAACAATAAGATTATTTAGAATAAATTATTATAAGAAATAATTCCTAATCCATACGTTAAGTAGATTTGCTGTGTCAAGTTGCGATTCTTATTGACCCGAATTACAAAAAAATAAGCACATTATTGAGTTTTTTTTTACCAAGGGATTATGTGAGTTTGGGAAAGTTAATATCATGTAGAGAACAATAAACTCAAAGAAAAAGATAAAAGCTAATGAAAATCCTAAAAATACTTACTATAGGTAAATGGATTGTAAGAAATATTGAAAACAATTTTTTTTGAATAAAAATAACTTACTTTGAATTTAAAAAGTTTTAAAAAATCCAATAATAAACATTGTCAGGATTCGGGTCAAGAGAACGCAATGTTTTTGGTCTAATTTACTATATATAGATATAGTTCGCATTGAACTGGTAACCTTGTAGAAAAATTTATAAATATTGATCGGTGGCTCTTAAAATCGCAGTAAATTGTTAATAAAAACGCATCGATGATGGCTAAAGTAAAAATGATGTTTGGCTGAATTCAAGGTAATAATAAGCCATGAAATAATCAAAATAAAAACAGGTACTAAAAAAAAGGAAGATAAAAGCGGCTTTATAATAAATATTTATGAATATAATAAGTAATGAGGAAGTCCTAAATCATATTCAAATAGATTATGTGATTCTACGGATACCTGAAAAGTTTATAATAAATCAATTATTTAAATATCTTGCTTTATAGTTATTATTTAAGAAATGCATGAAAATAAATTTCAAACCACCTGAAAGCGCAGAGCTGGCCAGTAATTACCTCGTGCTTGAAAAAGTGAATCAAGCACAGGTCTTGCTAGCACTTTTAAAATACAGTGCTCGCTAATTAGTAATTAAAGCCCTTTACAAAAAGTGCTTTGTAATTGGTAATTGAATTTTGCATTTCAAGCCATTTAAAGTGCTTGTAGGCACTCAAATATACTTTCCTCGGTAATTGGTAATTGCAAGAACTTAGAACTTCCAAGGTGCTTGGTGCTTGATGCGGGCAATTATTTTTCTTAAGGGCTTGGTGCTCGAAGCACTTTTTTCGAGTGCTTTTCAGCTCTGCTTGAAAGTGCCTTATACCATAAGGTTGTATTTCGTTTAATTATGTTAGATATAATGATATTTTTACAATTACAGCTATTAGTTTTTTAAAAACAAAATTTATAAATAGGATCAGTGTAGTAGTAACAATAGCAACAACTTTTAGAATTGGCTGCAGTTGATAGTACTAATAAAATTGACAGTACTTTTTAACTTAATATTTAGCTAATCGATTAAAGTAATTTTAGTGTAATTAAACATAAAATATAAAAATAAACATTTAAGTTTTGGTAAGAAAGTATGAATTTAGTTAATTATTCAAAACGGAATATTATATCAAGTTGCATTTTGAGCACAATTAGATGCAAATAAGTGAAATTTGCACACTGCCAGGCCTAAATAGGTGGTGTAATATCAGAAGCACATTTTTCCTAATTAGTGATAATTGATGTATTAATTTTAATGGATAATGTTCGACTTGTAACGTACTGACAGGCGTTAAATAATTATTTGTGGCAGCGAGGTGAGGTTTCTATAAAAGAAATGTTTAGATATATGTATTTTTCGATATGCCCCATTTAACCAAAATATTGGCGTTACTCTATTGCTTCCGATCATACCGAAAGTAGCTGTCAACTTTGTTATTTTAAATAGTTTTTTTTTTTGATTTTACTCAAGATTCGAAACAAATATTATATAACAGGCTATAAATACGTCTAAACTGGATAGTTCTTAAAATATTGCAATTTGAAAAATTACACTTGTTACAGCTCAGTAGCGGATCCAGAATTTTATTGAGGGGAAGCGAAAAAAAACTGACTTCTAAAAAAAAAACAGTATCGCGGCTCTAAAAATCTTCCTACTCTCAAAAGTGAAAAAATGCTGATCCTTCATACGCCCTACAATTTTCAAGACTCAAAGTTAAAAAATAGCCATTTTGTAACGCTCAGGGAGGGGGGGGGGGGGGCTGCCTTTGCCCCCCTGGATTTCCGCTGAAGCTTCTTAACAATGCATCTCAGTGAAAGCGGCTAGCATATTTCTGTTGTTTTTTTTTCTACACATTCAAAAAACTTCTGGTCTAACCGGACATCCGAGAGTTAATTTTTTAAGTAGAAAATAAAAATTTAAGATAAGAATATAAAAGTATTTTTTTTAAATGCACTTATCAAACAAATGTAATTTTTTAAATACTAATATCACAATGGCTATTCAGTTTAAACGATTGACCTGTTTTACAAAATACGTGTAAAATCTGGAGAAAAACCCAAAAATGCAATTAAAATAATTATTTACATTTAAAATAACAAAGTTGACATCAGCTACTGTCGATATACCCGGAAGTGATAGAAAAACGACAATATTTTAGTTAAAGAGAACCGCTTTTAAATATATAAAATATTAAGGTTAAAGTTTCAATAACATATTTTTAGCAGTTCTCCCAAAAGGTCTTACGAACGAATCACCCTGTGTAGGTTATGGAAGATTTAGTTTTATGTTAACTTTATTATTATAAACCTTTTTTATAGGATTTTTTATTGTTTTTACAATATGCAAAGTTTACAAAGAGAGAGAACGATTATAAGCTTTTTTTATCAAATCATTTTAATTTTACTCTTAGGTATATTTGATTTATTAAATCTTATTGGTTCTTTGATTACTAAAATTTGTTTTTAACACATTTCCGTCTTTAATGCTAAATAACGTCTGATAATCGCACTAAAAAGTTCAGAAATAAAAGAATATTGGTCAAAATATATCGGATTAATAAAAATGACCAAGCAAAGTTTTTATTAACTAATCTTCCAAAATTTGGAAATTAATTTAAACAAACATATATTTTTTCTAAGGTTATTTTAATATTCTTTTATATTAAAATTTAAACAAAATCAATATAGCCGAACAAATATTTAAATAAATGTTTAAAAGTAAAAATTAGTTTAAAAATTTATAATACAATTTTTGGTTAGTAAAATCAGATTTAGTGGTAACTGAAAAAAGTTAGCCCATTTCTTAAAATTTTGAAATGGGGCGAAGAAAAGGGGTTGCTTATTTTTCAATTAACGTAAATTTTGTTTCAATGTAATGATACTGGATCAACTAGGGAGTGCTCAAGTATGATATATTTGTTTTTGGCGCATTTATATTATACGACAAGCAACGTTTCAACCATTGATACCAAATTTGCACTTGTTTAATCAAACATTAGAGGTACTATTTGGTGACAGCCGAACTTCTGCAACTAATTTAGAAATATTTATCTTGGCGTTCGTTAAAGGCACAAACGTCAAAGATAAAGAAATTGCAAAAATAAATTCGATATTCGAGAGCGATGATATACCCTTAAAGTAAAAAATGTCTATAAAGTCGAAATTTTCTTAAATTCATTATAAAAAAAAATCCTGCAGATGCGAACTTTACCGGTGACACTGTATGATGCATCAAAAAATGTCGCTTAAATTAATATGTACAATTCAAGGAAAATGATATAGTAACTTCGGATCGATAAAAAATTTTCTCCTGATAGGAATATCACCCGGATTACTACAATATCTCGAACACCCCGAATAACCAAAACGATCGATTAATGTAAAATCTTAACGAAAACGAAGTTTTTCTTCGGATTAGCGTCGAATTCGGATTACCGATCATCCGGATCCCCGAGACTACAAACGCATTATTTCACATATTTCACTTACTTGGAGTTTCATTTTTGCTAAACTAAAGAACAACGACTGTTGCCATAACGAACCAAGAAGGCGGTATATATACGCCCAAATAATAATCCTAGCTTTGCCATATTGCTTTCTACGGTGCAGATATGCGTGTACACCCCCTCCCCCTCTTGCGATAATAATATATGTTTAATTACGGAAATTAAAGAGTTTTTTTCAACACAGTGTTAATACGAATAAAATTGTTGAGCGATTTCGTATTATGGGAATACTTATTAAACGTTGAAATTCGTACGACAAACAGGGGCTTGCTGATTTACGATCATGATGGTTAATTAAAAAAATTAAATAAAATCGAACGAGACTCGCATTATCAGTAATTATCGCGATATTAAATACAAATAATTTTTTTTTATTAAAAAAATATTTCACTAGTATTTTTAAACTTTTTACTTTCCTTGAAAAGAAAGTATTGTAATCGTAAAAAAAAAGTGTTAGTAGTTGTCGAGGGTTTCTTAGATCATATTAAATTAGAACAAAAATATTGCGTTCTCTTGACCCGAATCCTAGCCATGTTTATTAATTGCTTTTTGGTTTATTATTTTTATTCCAATTTTTTTTCTGCATCAAAATAACTTTTCCATATCGCCTTTCAATTGATAAAACCCCAAGTTAACAAGTCAAATTTTAAAGCACTTCGCCCCCTTCCCCCAGATCCGCGTCTACTTGAATCTACTAAATAGGGAAATTCTTATTGGTTAAATTATTAAAGAACTTCTGGTGCGGACCAGAAAATTTTCTTCTGCATCGCCTTAATTGCAGTACCTTTGACAGTGGCCACCGCATTTTTCCTCTGTAGCGTTTTTCTACTGCATGAATACTTAACCCCCCCCCCCCCCCTGAAATGGCTACGTTCCTGGTAGCGAAGAAAGTGCGGGGCAAAACTATATTTCCACTTTTTTATAAATTAATTTTCACCCCATAATATGGTGTTTGTTTATCTTTTGACAAATCCTTATCTTTGATTTCTTCCAATCATTTATTATGACCCCTTTCCAAAAACTACACAAAGAAAAAACGGTGTGAACGATCATATTTCAATTCATTTAATTTTCAGGATTTATTTTAAATAAGCAAACTTTAAAGCACAAACCCGAACAAAAAAGATGGGGTGGTCTGTTTCAACAATTCATTAATACATAAACTTTAATTTTATTTGTTTTAACATTACTTTTAATATAAATAAAAGAAGCTTAGCGGCAAGCGGACAGAGTAGTGCGTCTATCTTTTGCATTAAAGTACACAGGGACTCCAAAGGTAATGGAATCCCTGGGGCACAGGTAGACAATGACAGGCTGTTTCGTTCTTGTTAGAACTCATCAGAAAGTCATAACCCGTAAGCGACTTCAAGTACAGCAAGCCTTGAAAGAACAAGCTCGCTGTACTGGGGGACGCTTACGGGTTATGACTTTCTGATGAGTTCTAACAAAAACGAAACAGCCTGTCATTGTCTACCTGTGCCCCAGGGATTCCATTACCTTTGGCGTCCCTGTGTACTTTAATGCAAAAGATAGACGCACTACTCTGTCCGCTTACCTCTAAGCTTCTTTTGTTTATATATGTTAACGGACACTAAATCCACTATTTTATTACTTTTAATAATAATTATGCTTGTATACAAATATTAAAATTAAGTAATATTGATAAAAGAGAAAAATTCCATGGGTTACGCCAATGCCAATAACTTACAATCTGTATAATGATACGGTGCTGTTCATGTAAATACTGGATTACTTAATACTTCTGAGGTTTGAGTAATTAAAGGGTATTTTAGCAGAACGTAAGAAATATAAAATAATAATATTTATTGCTGTATATAAACAAAGACTATGTATAAATAAAAAATATCGAAACAGCAGGTAAATACAATAATTTTATTGTAATATCATAAAGTTTGTATCGACACTTGTATTTTTGGTTTTATTTCGTCCCATTTAATTGTAAAGTAATCGCCATAAATATAACATTGTTGTATACATGTCCGTCTTCTGTAAAATAATATTGCTAAGGAATTATAAATAAGGAAATCATTATTTTATTTGATAATGAAAAGAAAAATATTTTTCATATTCAGCGAAAATTTATTTTTCTATTGCCTAGCGCTTTCGGCCGATTGGAAGGCCATCTTCAGGGCTCAGGTTTTGTCAAATTTTGTTGTTAAAAATCGAAACTAACACACTAAAAAGTTGTTTAAAAAATGTCTTTTTACTTTGACCAATGTTTTTTGTTTCCTGGACAAGATTTGACGAAACCTAAGCCCTGAAGATGACCCTCCAGTAGGCCGAAAGCGCTAGGCAATAGAAAAATAAATATACGTTTAATACGAAAAACATTTTTCATTTCATTGAAAAATTGGCGTACAACTGATTTCTTCCTTTTATTTGGTAACTGTACGCAACAATCTATTGTTTCTTGTTCACAAGAAGGCGGCATTCTTTGCTGGAGCCGAAATATTAGCAATAATGTTACATTTGTGGCGCATATTTTACCATGTAAATATCCAGTGTAGTTGCATGCTTAAAATCTAAATTTGTTAAAATGTTAAAGAAACGGTAGGTATTTTTAATTTTATGAGGTTGAGTTTCCGAATTAGGCTTTTTATCTCTTCGTTCGCTGCCAGGACCATTTCCGAGTGGACCTATAGCTTAACGTGGCTTCCGAACCACGATCCTCAGTCATGTGAAACCCCCCAAAGGGCTATTAACCCTCGGTTTCTTGCGTCATTGCATCACCTACCGATTGGCGAGTGTGTACCTTCTTCCGCACCCCACGAGATGTCCGATCTCATCCGGCCTGGTTACCGGCGTGAATGGGGTGGGCTGGGAGATGATACATTTTACACTCTTCCCTGCATTTTTAAACCTCTTAGCCACTGCCGCGGTTAAGGGGGCGTTGTTTATAAAACAAATTTTTTTTTTCTTGATAATTTTATTGTACAACATAATCTGAATATCTATCGTCGGCAGTTAACGTTCCCTGGGTTTTTATGGTTATAGAATATCAGGTAGGATTTTTCTTAGTATTCTTTCAGATTGAAAATTTTTGCTAAAACTCTTTAGCCAATCAGAGCATATCAAAACAAATATTAAAAAGAAATTAACGCATCATCAAACGCGTATGCGTGCAGTAAACCTTTTATTTGAATTTGGCAAAAACTAACCTTCAGAATTTTAATAAAGTAGGCAGTCATTATTATAAAATAAAATATTATGTAAGTATTTATTTTAAAATTTGATGATAACACCTCATTAGTTAACCGTTCTAGAACCAAAGTAGACTTCATAATTCTGCAAAGGTGAAAATCCATAAAAAATGATAGTGCGCGTGCAATCGGCATTTTTGGTAATGTTCTACTATAGCTAGAGTTCTGCACCGGCCCGACAAGCTCAAAAGGCCCGAAAAAAATGATTAAGGTTCGAAAATTATTTTACAAATATTTTTTTTTAAATAAGCACATAAGTAAACCAAGGCTGACCCGTAAGGCCGACAGGCCCGGCAAGCCTAAGAGGCCAGAAAAAAATTGTTCGGGCCCGAAAACTTGAACCTTTATTAATTAAGTAGTACGGCCCGACCCGAGCCCGAGAGTCAGGCCGGGCCGCGTTAAAGCCCAAGATAAAAACCCGGCCCCTGCAACAGGCCTTTAGTTATAGCTACACTATGCTAAAATTGATAATTTTTCGAGAAATATGTAGATTTTTTATTATACATAATCAGATTTATTCTCCTTCATTGGAAAACAGAGAAATTAACATTCTTTGTGATTTACAATCAAAATACCTTTTTCTGTTTCAAAAAAAAAATAATAATCTATAGCAGGCTGATTATAGGGGTTGTTATTTGTTTTTGGACTGTCACAGTATCAGTATTCTATGGAAATATATTATAATGCATTCGGCTTTGTATTTTATTATATTTTTGATTTAAAATAAGTTTAAAAAAGTTACAGAATTGAACAGGCTCGTTCTTTCTTTAAAATTGCGACGCAGACCAATATATCCGAAGATATGCGCCCGTACCCTAACCTCCAAAAAGTTTCATAATTACAAAATATGTTAAAAACCAAACGTTTCAGATAAAAACAACTTTTAAATTCGTAATCTGCGTCTCAAAGTACATATTTTCTGAAAAAATCTTTAACTTTGGCGTGGTATAAATATAACAGAAAATTTAAAAATTTTTAAATTCAGCTATAAGTTGAAAAATACAGGCGAAATTGAAGAATTCTTCATATTTTTAGTATTTTTCTTCTTTTCTTCATTAACCATTATTATAGGGTAAAAATATTACAGAAAATTCTGCACATGTCGCATCACTCGAGAACAGTGCCTAAGAATCAAAGAATGAGAAAGAGTGACAAATATTGACAGTCAATAAAGATAAAGTAACCTATATTTAATAATTAGTTTATTACTTTTAATAAAATCAAAAATTTAAAGTATTTTTATTTTTGTATTTCTGGTTTCAAACACAGAAGGCAAAAAAAAGCAGACATAAAGTTGAAATTTCCAAAAATACATCGTTTCTTAGAACCGGTCACTTTAAACTGCTTAAAAAACAATTGCTTCCAAATAATGTTGTTGCAAATTTAATCCTCCGAATTTCAAATAAACCCAGACCTAATATTTCAAACAGGTTAAGCAAATTTTTTTAAAATCTTGTTTGGCTATCCCGAAACTTGCTGAAGAAGAGAAGCGGATGGCGTAAATACCAGAAAATTTGTTATTTGAACACATTGATAGTTTGTGACGACTTACATTATAGTCTTTGTGTTTTACTAGATCATTTAGTCTTTGTGTTCCGTTGGATTGCTGTTAAACAATGAATTCCAACAAGGTAAGAGCTGTTCCTTCTCTTAGCGCAGGAAAGGGTAAAGAAGTATTTCTTAGTCTTGATCTACAATAGATATTTATGTTATAAGGATCATAATAACGATCATTATGGTACTAGCCGTGAGTATTATTGGATGAGGCGTTAGCCGAGTCTAATAACACGGCGTGTACCATAAGATCGGTATTATGATCCGAATTTCATACAATATTTTATATTCCGACGATTTTTGTGTTTTTTTTAATAAATTTTATGTTTTCTTCAGTAAACTAATAGCTTGATTTTAATAAAACCAGGTAACTATAGAAATATTTGTTTGTATTGTCATTCAAAATTGTCAGAATTGAATTTTTAATTTCAATGTTTATATAATATAATATGGATAATTTGCCATCAGAAATCGAGAATTGGCCTATAAAGCAGTTGCTAGTTTATTGCCCGAAAAGTCTAAAGGCATATATGCCAATTACAAAACTTGGTGTTTCCAGAAAAAGGTTGTCAATATCGTACACGAAAAGGTACTTTTGGCATATTTCAAGGAAGAATCAATGAAGAAAAAGTATTCGAGTTTATGGAGTTATTACTCTATCTTAAGGAGTACACTATTACTTAAGAAAAACGTCGACATAAGTAAGTTCAATCAATTGATAGCTTTTTTAAAACGAAAATCTGATTCTTACACACCCAAAAAATCCAGGATTTTGACTAAAGAAAATATTGCAAAGTTTTTACAAGTGGCAGACAACGAAACATACTTGCTATCAAAAGTGTCAATGATAATAGGTATAAGTGGAGCATGTCGAAGAGTTGAGTTAAAAAACTTAAAGATAGAAGATGTATACGATGAGGGGGTTGTTTTTCGAATTTTCATACCTAGTACAAAAACCAACGTTCCCCGAGAATTTCACGTAACGCCTGGCGATGTCGAAGGAATAAATATGGTGCAACTTGTTCAGACCTATATAGCAATGAGACCCCCCGATGCCGAAGTTTCTCGTTTTTTTCCCATCATTTAGAAACAACAAATGTACAAAGCAACCAGTGGGTATACATACTTTCGGAAATATGTGCAAAACGATCGCTGCTTTTTTAAAGTTTCCCCATTCCGCTGAATACACAGGTCACTGTTTCCGGAGGTCTTCAGCTTCACTGCTGGCTGCTTCAGGAGTCGATCTTCACACTATTAAACGCCATGGTGGCTGGAAAAGTGACACAGTTGCTGAAGGATATATAGAGAACTCTTGCGAAAACAAGAAAAGAATTTCATCAGCTATTCTCGGGAAGAAATCATTATCGAGTGTTTCATCGACTGTCGTTCCCTCAGAAGAAACAGAAACCATAGAAATTAAAAATCACGACAATGCAACAATTTCAACTCCTATGTCCAACATCAATTTAACGAATTGTAATAATGTTACTTTTAATTTTAATCATTAAATTTTGTTCCATTTTGTTTTAAATAATTTTTTTCATTTTTGCGTCTATTTTATTATAGTACTTAGTCCTATAAAGTATGTCATTTTGACACTGAAAATGAAATCCATAATAATGTCATTATGACACGTCGGAATATAAAGATCTATACGAGTCAGAGAAGATGGCACGTTTACAATTCTTACTTCACTATCTGGTATCAAGTCCAACAGGGGTGTTGACAAAAGGGTTTTATTAGGAGACTGTTTGTCGGTCAGTCCAAATTTTACTTGAAAATAATACTGATCCATTTAAACAACGACTACGTTGATTTTTTATATGCATACCATCTTATACAGGGTGCTACAAATTCATGTGCGTACAAGGGAAACTCGAAAAAACGAATTGAGGAAAAGTTGCGTATTCTGGGACTTTATAATTTGGCTAAAGCACAAATATTCTTAATGCCTTCGGAGGTATCCGAAAAAAACCGAAATTTTGTTTTGGTTTTCAATTTTTTGCACCATCATTTTTGACTTGGGATAAAAACAAAAAACAATCTTTTATTGCTTATGTTCTACTACAGTTTTCAAATTCGATGTGTCGTTGTTTAGATATCAACCTCTAGTCGATTTCTTTAAATACGGACCTGGAATTTTAAAAATAGTTTTAGGAGCTTCTAAGCTTTAGCAATTTAATACAATTTAAAGATATTCAAAGTTTTAAAGTTTTGTCATCAGTAACTCACTTGAAAGGTGTCGCATGACTAAGGATCGTGGTTTGGAAGCCACGTTAAGCTGTAGGTCCACGAGCAAGCTGGCTGAATGTTCGAAAGGACACGTGGCCATCAGTTACCCAGAACAAACAAAAAACAAACCATATATATTTATTTACAAACATTAAGAGTAATGACCGTCCTTGAAAAAATATATTGTAGTTGTGAAAAATATGCTTATTATTAATAATTAAATTAACATAACTAGATAAAGTGAAACTTAACAAACTAAACAAATTGGCAGGTCTGTTGTGTAGACGATCTAGATAAGTACTTAAATAGTATGTTTAGGTAATGTTCATGGATAAATAGGTTGTAATTATTGTTGTTATTGTTAGGAACACTTAAAATAATTAAAAATGAGTTTTACAACATTGTTAGAAGATAATTTATCTATACTATATATTTATGTTATTCCAACATACAATCAAAATCTGCAAATATTGTTAGCAATTTTTTTTTGTGGTCCTGGTAACAAACAATCTTTAGATCTAGCTTTAAAAATATATTTGATGATATGGCTAATTATCCAAATATCAATTTAAAAACATATACAGGGGTTGTCACAAATTCGATGCATTAGCATTGGTATTCCGGTAACTATAAGAAATAGAGAGTTGGTTAAATGGAAGAAAAGTTGCATATTTTAATGCTGAATAATTTGTTAAGAAGAATTTTTAAAGATCCTATGACGTCCGGAGATATCGGAATTTTTCCTTTATTTTTTTGCGACAAAATCTTGATTATTTTGAAAAACCAAGAGAACACATCATAAGACTTTTTTTATGCTTTTTGAGAAAATAGTTTTATTTGTCATTTACGACGGACCGGAATTTTTGTTTTGAATAGCTTTTGACCTCCCAAAACTGTGTTACACGTGTCACTAATCATTAGTTTTGCGACGTCAAAGCTGCTCAAATATAAAAAAAATTTCAGGTCCGTATTTAAAAAAATTAACTTAATGTGGGTATCTAAAAAGCGAAAGGTCGTACCTAAAAAATAAACTTACAACGTGCCTTAACGTTAATTAAAGTTATTAATTAATATAGATACATGTTATTGATATTCATTCAATATATCACATTTATATGGGAATTTATGTAAAATGCAGTTATTGCCTTTATTACCTAACCATTGGCATGCTTAGACGGATTATAGAAAATGCATGTTTATGTAGTGTGCTCTGGTGGTCAATACAAGAATTTTATTGCATTTGTTTCGCTGGTATAAACTTTAAAACTATGTGCTAATTAAAGAATATAATTAGTTATTAATAGTCGATGAACATATTTGGAACAAAAATATTATTCAGGGAATTTAAAGTTAATTATAAACCCCCACGCAGATCAAAATTTTAGCTAAGTTTGATGCTTCTAACTTTTTCTTTTAACTTTGATGTTCACGAATTAATTTGGTAATATACCTATTGGGTTAATTATTTTTTTCACACGCTTTTTTCCTTTTCGTTCGCTGCCAGGGCCATAACCGTGGGGACCTACGCTTAACGTGGGTTCCGAACCACGATCCTCGGTCATGCGACACCCCCAAAGGCTATCAACCCTTGGTTTCTTGTCATTGCATGACCTACCGATTGGGGAGTGTGTATCTTCTTTCGCACCCCACTAGATGTCCGATCTCATCCGGCCTGGTTACCGGCGTGAATGGGGTGGGTTGGGAGATGATGATCTTCCCTGCATTCTTAAACCTACTAAAATTCGGATATACTTTTTTTTATTGTACAGGGACATTATTTTAAGTGTCTCACCCGATTGGCGACTTTGCTATCGACCACAATACAAAAACAATTATGTATTCCCTAACAGCATTTAGTGAAGAAGCCAAATTTAATAAAAAAAAAAATCTATGTTTACAAATTTGACAGATACGACGCCATATTGGATTTTCTTAAAAGGCAACCCTACCTTATAGTAAGCCAGCTGCATTCGCCTATTTGTTCCAACATTAAAAATGTATAATTGTCAATATTTATTTTCAGCCGTTCCGGAGATACGAGGCTTCAAAGTTGGTGATTTTGTTATCATCGAATTAACTGAAGCTTTGAGATTAGAATCTCAATTTTTTCTGAGGGTACGTAATTTTTTATGGCGGAGCCACCCATGCTATTGTCATATATGTCAGATGTCAAAAAATTACAGTTACGACGCCATTTTGAATTTTTTTAAATGGCAACCCACATTTATAACTACGTCAGTGTATTGCATTTCGCGGTCCGATTTCAAAAATATATAGTTGTCGATATTTATTTTCACCCCATTAAAAAATAGAAGCTTTGTGATTAAAAAATCAATTTTTCTAATCTTAAAGCTTCTATATTTTAATGGGGTGAGATACTTAAAACACATAATCATACGATGCAGTTTTTGATACGGTCGTATTTCGGTAAGGCTTGGAAATAAATATCGACAACTATATATTTTTGAAATCGGACCGCGAAATGTAATACACTGACGTAGTTATAAATGTGGGTAGCCATTTAAAAAAATTCAAAATGGCGTCGTAGTTGTTATTTTTTGACATCTGACATATATGACAATAGCATGTATGCCTCCGCCATAAGAAATTATATATCGTCAGAAAAAATTGAGTTTCTAATCTTAAAGCTTCTATATTTTAATGGGGTGAGATACTTAAAATACATAATCATACGATGCAGTTTTTGATACGGTCGTATTTCGGTAAGGGTTGGAAATAAATATCGACAACTATATATTTTTGAAATCGGACCGCGAAATGCAATACACTGACGTAGTTATAAATGTGGGTAGCCATTTAAAAAAATTCAAAATGGCGTCGTAGTTGTTATTTTTTGACATCTGACATATATGACAATAGCATGGGTGCCTCCGCCATAAGAAATTATATATCGTCAGAAAAAATTGAGTTTCTAATCTTAAAGCTTCTATATTTTAATTGGGTGAGATACTTAAAATACATAATCATACGATGCAGTTTTTGATACGGTCGTATTTCGGTAAGGGTTGGAAATAAATATCGACAACTATATATTTTTGAAATCGGACCGCGAAATGCAATACACTGACGTAGTTATAAATGTGGGTTGCTATTTAAAAAAATTCAAAATGGCATCGTAACTGTCATTTTCTGACATCTGACATATATGACAATAGCATGGGTGGCTCCGCCATAAAAAATTACGTACCCTCAGAAAAAATTGAGATTCTAAACTCAAAGCTTCTGTTAATTCGATGATAACAAAATCACCAACTTCGAAGCCTCGTATCTCCGGAACGGCTGAAAATAAATATTGACAATTATATATTTTTAATATTGGAACAAATAGGCGAATGCAGCTGGCTTACTATAAGGTAGGGTTGCCATTTAAGAAATTCCAATATGGCGTCATATCTGTCAAATTTGTAGACATAGATTTTTTTTGACATCAAATTTGGCTTCTTCACTAAAAGCTGTTAGGGAATACATAATTGTTTTTTATTGTGGTCGATAGCAAAGTCGCCAATCGGGTGAGACACTTAAAATAATGTCCCTGTACGTATGCCCACTCCGAGGATCGAACTCGGAACGCCACGGTCGAATGCCAGTAACTCACCTCTCAGCCACTACCGTGATGAAACAAAAGGTTAAGAATACATCTAAGATAATAGAGTTATTAAACAAAATTATTCAAATTAAGCGAAAAATATTATTAATAGAATAATAAAAAATAATCTCAATAATTATGTTTACAAACTGGTTAAAAATTCGTAAAGAACTAAATATTTTTCAGGTTTTTATGTTAGTTTTACTAGGAAGCATTTGCTTCATTTCTGTCCTTGCTGAACAATTACGAACAAATGCAAACAAACCTCAAAAACGTGGCATTTATAATGAAGGATATGGTAGTCTGGACCGGCATGATGATGGATACGATGAAAGCGATGAAAGCGATGAAAGCGACGAAGAAGGAATAAACGGTAAGTAAAAAAATTAGGACAACAAAAAGTGCCACAATCAAAAATAAAACTTTATATGTAGAGAACATGAAACTACAATAGGTACCTATTGTGCCGATAAAAAACTGGGACAAGAGATTTACAAAAACAATGTAAGAAATACATATCCCCTAGACTATAAAAGGTGTCTAGAGCTAAAAAGGAAAAACATCCAAAATTTAAAAAGTAACCTAGGTTACATAATGGAATGTTTTGTATTTTTCGATACGGGGTGGTTAAATTTGAGAGACATCATATAATATGGATAAAGTAAATTTATTAGATTTTTTTAAAGTCAAATATTTTATAAATTATTATATTTACCATTACCACAAAATAATAAATAAAGCTAATACAGGTAATAAAATACATTTAATAAAAAGAAAAAAATTGCGAACACAAAGTTTGTCAAAACAACACAAAATTAATATTTGGTCATAGAACCATTTCTGTTTATTACTTTTTGGAGCCTTTGTGGCATACTTAAAACTAAGTTTCTACATAATTCGACAGTTATTTCATCCCAATCTTGATTTATCCTATGACGTAATTCATCCCTGTTTCTAGGTTGAAAATCATGTTTATACATAGATTTGACCATGGCACCCCAAATGTTTTCTATCGGGTTCAAATCGGGACTCTTCGAAGCCCAGGGAAGAACTGCTATGTTATTTTCTTGGAGAAAATTTTGTACAATGCGCGCTATGTGTATTGGAGCATTATCATGCTGAAATGTGTAATTTTGACCGTATACAGCGTTTACCGATGGTATCATCACTTCGTTTAGTATATTAACGTATACTGCTGCAGTTAGTCTTCCTTCGACGATTTGGCAAAGTCCTGGTCCTCTAGCGCTAATCCAGCCCCAAACATTTATGGAGAAACGCCCACTTTGGTTGGTTTTGTGGGTGTATCTCTCATCATACCGCATGCCGGAAGGCCTATACACCCGAATTCTCCCATTATTGCATGACTGAAAAGTTTTCTCGTCAGAAAATATAACTGTTTCCCATAAATTTATTTGATTAATATATTCATGTGCAAATTCTAACCTGCCCTGTTTATTTATTTCCGTTAAAAAAAATTTATTGGCAGCACAACGGCTTCGTATACCGGAATTTCGAACCCTGTCTCTAGCGGTATTTGCAGAACCTGGAAAATTCGTCTCTTCTTTTGCCTTGATTGCAGTTTCGAAGGGATGATCCCTTAGATAATTAACCAGTCTTCTATCATGATCATCAGTAGAAATTTTAGGGGGACCAGAACCTGCATTCCTAATAATAGTCCCATGTCTTGCTATTTTTTGTTTTGCCAATAGCACGGTATTCTTGCTTACTCCCAGTTCATCTGCAATATCCCTAATAGCAACACTATCTCGCAACCGACTATAAATAATTGCCTTTTGCTGGGGGGTTAATTGTGGCATATTTACAAATAATATATGATTGTATTTTTGACGAGTCAATCATAAAGTGACAATCTTTATTGACATACAAATTTTCATGACATTTTACTGGTACCAGGCTTGATGTAAAATTATTCTTAATAGTCTAGGAGAAAATAGAAAAATTTCCTGTCCCAGTTTTTTATCGGCGCGACTGTACATGCAGCCTGGTCAAAGCTATATTTAATTTTTCAAATGTATAGACAAAATGTTTGATTAAGGTAATGAATAAAAATCAGCACATTGTGATGATTTTAGGTTATCTATTTTTGGATAGCCAATATATTTTAAAATAATTTTAAATTGGCATCTTAAGCACCCTTTTTTTAAAATTGTTTTTTTAGATTATGATGATCAAGAACAACATCAACCTATAACTATTACCAAAATGATACCCGTGCCTGTTGAAAAGCCATTTTCAGTACCTATTGAAAGGAATGTCCCAGTACCATTTTCAGTAAGGGTAAAAAATAAATTGAAAACAGTTAATTATTAAAAAATATTTTCATTAATAATATTTTTTAATTTTAAGTACGTAAAATATTTCATTTCTTTAAGATGTCAGTACCAGATGCACAACGGGTTCCATTTCCAGAAGAAAGACCGTTTTCAGTACCAGTTGAAAGACCAGTACCGTTTCCTGTTGAAAGACCAGTACCGGTTCCTGTTGAAAGACCAGTACCGGTTCCTGTTGAAAGACCAGTACCGGTACCAGTAAGAGTTAGTAAAATTATCCAATTTCTTTTACAAGTTTTTTATTTAAAAAACCCTGCGTTCTGATTCTATTTGTATTATCTTTCTTCCTACAATGTAGGGTAAAAAAAATATTTTCTGTTTCTGTCTCACTGTATAGAAAGAAAAGAGATGTAAATATAGTCAAGCTGTCATACTATAATTATTGATTATACACAACCCAATCTTTTTCTCTGTGTAACACGATGAAATGTTTCTTCCTTGTTACCATCTAAACGTATTACTTAAATAAAATTATTCATTATTAGGTTCCAGTACCTGTTCCAGTACCTGTTCAAGTGCCGGTTGAAGTACCTGTTCCAGTAAATGTTCCTGTTCCATTTCCAGTACCTGTTCCACGTCCAGTTCCAGTACCTGTTCCACGTCCTGTCCCAGTCCCAGTAGAAAAAGATGTTCCATTTCCAGTGCAAGTACCCGTATACACTGAGAAACAGAGGCCAGTACCAAATAAAAATAAAGAAAGTTATAGTGGTATTTACGGGGGAAACTATGGAGGTAGTAGTTATGGAGAAGATTATGATGAAAGCTCTTTGAATAGTTTTGAGGACCACGAGGGTGAAATAGAGGACTATGGAAGTAGTCATGAGTCATGACTCCTATTGAATCTATTTGTAACTTTTTTTAATTTTCTGTTATTAAAATAGTTAATGGGGACATTTTGCGAGGCAATAAAATCCCGCTAGTTGATTATTCAGGCCGTAAAATCTTCGCACTGGCTGTTACCTGAAACCGGATTCTCGATTCGCTGGAAATAATTATATTTGCCGCTGAATATTAAACAGGTTTTTACAAAATTGTTTGTGTGGATTCCGAGAACATCACGTTTGAAATAGCGTTTAGAGGGATTTTGTTGGTTTCCAAAATATCATTATTGTTAAACGAATAAAGTTATCTTAGAATTGTGCCTAGTAATTTGTTTTTACTTATGGGTACTGTGAAGATATTTTATATAAAAAAAAATCGAGTATTACGAATACTCAAATATATTTTATTTCATCCTGTCTAGTAAATTTACTTACCCTGTACTCATGTGCGGCCGGTAAATGAAACATTACAGTATCAAATACTGTAATGGGTTGCCACTAGAAACAATGGTATGATTTTAGAAACAATGACTGGTTACTTTCGATCTTTGACAAGTTGTCACTTAAAAGGTAATAGGACCTATTTGTTTATTCTTTTTAAAAAGGATTATAAAGACAGGATAAAATAAAATATCATACGATACACGTCCGTTAATTACAACATTTATATTCCAAACTCGGCTCCTACGTCGCCTCGTCCGTAAACCAACTCGTACTGTAATAAGTCACCTACCGGCCTTGTAACGTACTAATGATGCTGAACCTTTATAAAGAAGAATAAGACGGAAAAGTAGATTACTGTCAAAAGGGGGCAATGTTACTGTATTATGCACAATGCGTTTCTAGGTATATAGAATAAATGATAACAAATAAAATATAGAAAATGAAATATTATAGCTTATGTTATAGTAATGTTATGCAAGTACAGTATTACATTGTTAATATTCACTGAATTATCCCGGTACTAGTATCTTAAAGCAAATTATTTGTGACACATTATTTTCCGCACTAATTCCTTCAAACATCTGTTTCGATACTTTAAATTATTAGAGACCTCTTGTAAATCATAGAGTCACATTAAAATAACGTAAACCATACAATATTATAGAAATATATTTTTTACACAAGTGCAAGCTTCTTTATAAAAATATTATGTTCCAAAAGTTGCCTTGTTCTGGATGTGTGTTTGCGTTTAACGGGATAACTATTGGGTGTGCAATAATAGTACTCTATTTATTTACCGCCCGCCTGCAAATGGTACTTGGTACGTGGGTATGACCCAATGTCCCAGGATAGCACGCAACACTTCCTTCTTGTTGCAGTACTTTGTTCGTTTTTTTTTGTTGTGTTTTAAATCGTGTGTTACTTTTACGAGTACTTCAGTTAGTATCGATTTACCAAAGCAAGACTTTGGCAGTAGTCTAACCTAAATTGAACAAACCTAGCTACAGTAGATTATATTTTTAACTAGTGCTAAAATATTGCATGCTCTCTTGCTTTTAATAATAATTATCGGTGGAACTAGGAAGTAATGAAGTGTCCTTAGTATAGGCGTCTATAAAGATATTTTTAAGGGGAACAAAATGTTTTTCGTCGAAATATCTATTGTTTTAGAGAAGGTGTGGGAGTGGGGGGGGGGGGGGGGGGGGGGCGATGTAGAGAGAAATTATTTTTATTTGTCATGACATTTCTTAGCAAAATTAAAATAGCAAAAATTTCATCCTTTGTAATAAAAATACCATTTTTATACTTTGGTTTTTTCGAAGGGTTCTAAAATGTTTTTACTCGGAGACAATGCTTTGGGAGAAATAGGGATTAAACCTCTCATTCCCCTTCTCTAATATAGTAGAATAACTAGGATTTGGCTGAGAGGGACAACTAATGAGAAACAAGTAAATTCTAATAAATAAAGAAACGTTCCTTAGTTCCAAAAATATTTTCATACTTCAGACAGGGGCCGAGTAAACCCCCTCCCCCTTTTAACCCCCCGGATGCTCCCCCCGCCCCTTGCTTTACATCCCCTTATTAGACCCGGAATATATTAAACCGAGGCCCTTGGAAAAATGCGCCCCAGGCGAAATATTTAGTAAATTTTTTAATAAAATCGAGTAAAATGGGAATAAAAAATAAAATCAATTTTTTTCAATTCATTCACCCTGTTAATAAACATAAACATAACCAAATTCCATCTTACATTGTTAATTAGAAAAGAAAATTAAATATCATAATTTATGTTAAGTATACAATAGTTCTGAATAAAACATGACTAAGTGGTACTGTCTACAGTACTGTGAGTACACCAATCGTTTAATAAAATCATATTGTTTATAAAAAGACATTGTTTTCCAAATGAGTGCGTGAGATTTTTTAAATGATCTTGTTAGAAAACTTGTGTTGAAATTTAAATAGTAAAAACAAATATATTTTGCAATTTAAATTTTTTTTTTTTTTTTTTTTTTTTTTTTATGATAAAACACCTGCACTGTAGGAAAAATCCTTTAAGGCGCTCTGGGAGCGGTGCGAGTGCGAAAAAAGCTATTAACGTTGGTCTTGAAACGTTGAAGATTGTATTCATTGGGAAACACGACCTCAGGAAGATCATTCCACAAAGATGACGTTCTCCAGATGAAAGAATTCTTGAACAATGAAGTTCGAGGAGTACTAAGCTGAACAACATATGGATGCATTGCTCTAGGTGGAATCAAGTGGGCAATGTCAGTCGAACACCTGCCATGAAAATATCTGTAAAAGAGAGCCAAATCACCAACCTGTCTTCGATGCTCCAGGCTATCGAGGGTCTTGGTCACCTCGGGGTCGCCGATCAGACGAACGGCTCTCCTTTGAATGGAATCCAGTAGCCGAAGGGTGTGCTTGGGTGCAGAGCTCCAGACATGAGAGCAATATTCTAATGATGGTCGAATCTGGGCTTTGTAGAGTGTCAAAAGTTGATGAGGTGTGTACAACCTTTTGGTGCGGAAAAGTACACCAAGTTTCTGTGCAGCTGTCTTGGCAATTGCGGCAACGTGATCATGCCAAGACATATTACCTCCCAGATTGACCCCCAGCAAATTAATAGACGGTGCCAGGGGAATTGCGTGTCCTGCCATGACTATATCCGGTTCTGCAATGTTAACCTTTTTGGAGAAGACTGCTGCCTGCGTTTTCTTAGCATTAAATTCGACTTGGTTACTGTCACCCCAAGCCAAAATTTCTTCCAGGTCCTTGTTGAGGCGCAATACTTCATGCTGCCTGCGAAGATGTGCGTCGGCAGCGGATGTTTGGGGAGTCAAGGTAAAAGATGAGACAAGTGTGCTGTCATCAGCAAAGCTATAAATTGGATTTTGGGTTTTCACTAGAAGGTCGTTAATATACAGTAAAAAGAGGGTAGGCGACAATATGGACCCTTGAGGAACACCGGCATTGATGGTGAAGGTGTCTGAGAGTAACCCGTCAACCGCCACTTGCAGAGAACGGTTCTTAAGGAAGCTGGTTAACCATAAACAAAATCCATTAGGCATACCGTAGGATCGCAATTTACTTAGAAGCCCATCGTGCCAAACACGATCAAAAGCCCTAGAGATGTCCAGTGCAACAGCCCGGGATTCTCCATGATGTTCGATGGTGTTGCTCCAAAGATGGGTGACATATGCCAGAAGGTCACCTGTTGATCTGGACTTACGAAAACCGTATTGATGGTCGCTGATAATGTTATGCCCTTCCAGATACTTTAGGAGTTGTTGGTTAATAGCTTTCTCCATTACTTTTGAAATTACTGAAAGCAATGCGACGGGTCGGTAGTTGCTTGGCAGGGTCTTTTTACCTTTCTTTGGAATGGGCTGGACACGCGCCGACTTCCAGCAGGATGGAAATATTCCTTTTTTGTAGGATAAGTTGAAAAGTCTACAAAATACTGGTGTAAGTTCATCGGCGCATGTCTTGAGAACAATGATAGGAATTTCGTCTGGACCAGAAGCTTTATTGACGTCGAGTCCTTTAAGAATCCGTTTAACAAGACGCTGACGGAACACGATTTCTGACATTTGCGATTGAACTGAGGGAATGTTGGGTGGTGGTTTTCCCTGAAAGTCTACAGTGGAATGCAAGGAAAACAGTTCAGCAAGTAGGTTTGCTTTATCCCCGGCTGTGGTTGCTATTGTGCCGTCGGAACGTGTTAGAGGTGGAATAGTTGACTTTGTAAAGTTTTGGCTGACGGCCTTAGCGACTGACCAAAAGGACCTTGATCCGTTAGGACTGGCAAGAAGTTTGTTTTTGATTCTCTCGTTATGAGCTTCTTTGCTTTGGTCTATCATTTGCTTACATTGGTTTCGGGTGGTAACAAAGATGGCGCGATTTTCAGGAGTAGGGTTTTTACGCCACTGTCGGTAAGCCAGGTTTTTAGATCTGACAGCACGCTCGCAATTCTTGCTAAACCAGGGCTTGCCGTTGGAAGGGCGCTTTTTGGAGAAAGGAATAAAGGCCTCCATGCTAGTTTATATAGTTCATTATTAATTAAGTGGATCATATCGCGCAAAAGTTTGCCATATTAAATTGCTATCCTTTTGGCCCGAATTACAAAAAAACTGGAATATATGCGGGCATGTTAAAATTATTTTCATTCAGAAATAAAATTCGAAGAAAAATATATAAGCCAATGAAAACTCTAAAAATAATAACTAAAGTTCATTGTATTGTTAGGAATATTAAAAATTATTTTTTATTTTATAGACAGGATTCGGGCCAAGAGAACGCAATGTTTATGATCTAATTAGATATAATTTCGCATAGAACTGTAAGCCTTGGAGAATAATTTTAAAATATGGGTCGGATGCTCTTAAAAAGAAAAGGGGGTAGCTTCCTTCGATAAAAGAAATATTAGGATTCTTAAGTCAATATTTTCTGTGGTCTGATTCAATCTTTAGTTCGAGGTTTAACTAATAAGAGAAAAGGCTGCAAAGTGTGTATTTTACACAATGTGCGAATGTGTAAAATTATGCTAAAAATGTAATATGTTTTTGTTTGTTGCAACGAGTTTAAAGGTCATCGCCGCATGTACAATAAACTAATTTTTTACCCTTCACTGTCATTAAATTTGAATTTCTCCAAATTGGGACATACGATTTACTTTACTTTAAATGGTAGATATTGCTGTTTCCTTTACACTTAAGTGGCGAGTAAAGTCGTCTATTCCAGTTAACTGTGCGGGAATATATCATATCCATCCCAGATAGGTAATTAAACTGACCAACCGCAGTAGTGAATTACAGAGAAGCCATTGTTGTACTGACCAATCACAGTATATTATTCTTACTGAGGCTCCGCCTCCTTTCTCAAGACGCTAAATTATATATTTTAAATGCATATGGTACAATTTGTTATTAATTTGATTAATATAATAAAATCTAGACGTATTTATAATAGATTTATCAATAATGCAACCTGCTGAATGTGCATAGAAAATTAATTTCATGTAGCAGCATTTATCAGTTGGTTTTCCGATAATTAACTAAACGCTTCGATAGTCCAGACATTAGAGTGTTGGACTATGGAACCATTGGTCGTGAGTTCGAGCCCGGCAACCTACAAACTTTTTTTTTACATTTTTTAGCATAAGGTCGTAGAAAAAATATACTGTTCAACTCGAGTGGATTGTCCATATTGCCCTCGGAAGTTTGAGCACTCCGCCTACGGCGTCGTGCTCAATTTACTTCCTCGCGCGTTATGGACATCATATCCACTCTTGTTGTACAAACTACTACATATAACATTGGCATATATAGTTTTTTACGATTTTCTGTATAAAAATAACTTTCCCACATAACATACCACGTTAATAATTTGCTTAATTTTTTTTTATAATTTTGGTTAATTTTTAGGAGTAGAAATAGTTTTAAAATGGTCAGCAAAACAGTTCGGAAAATTCACAAAGCATCTTTTGGCTGGTGGCAACTGGTTTTAAATAAAATAACATGTTGACAAAGAAGCAGCCCTCCATAGTTATACAACAATGTACCTGAAAAATTTATTTATAACAAAGAAGTACATAACTGTATCGCCCTGAGCCTGAGGATAATCTCATGGAGGTCGACACGTAGGCAAAAATACAAACTATGAATTTCTGAGGTATTTTACTAAGCATTTCCAAACTATTTCTACCCCTAAATATTAGTCAGTGTGGTCACTAATTATACCAATTTAAAAAGTACACCCTAATCTATATAGTAATTCCAAGATTATAATTGCTGATTAAATTTTGCTAGTGATTTTTTGTCAAGCCGGTTGCCTGCTGATTGTTGAAATAATCATCTTGGCTGTCGTAAAAAGTGAAATATACAAAAACGAATTCAGTATTTCTCAAAAAATATCTTAAAATAATTTCGGTAGCTTGAAGTCATTTTAGGGTAAAAGGGGTAAAAAGCAATCATAAACCTTCAAATCTTTTTCAGGTAGGAAATTTCGAATATCTACATTTTATTTTTGCATTTAAAAAATTTTTGCTGCTTTTTTAGAAGTGAAAATGAAGTTTTTTTTTATAATTTTCTTTAAATTCTTACAGGTAGTTTACACTGCTATCGATGACCCTGCCAAGGTAATTTCACGAGTATGTTTATGTAAAGTAACTATCACCGGTAGCTTTTATATGAAAGAAAGTAAATTAATGTTACATAATACTTTTATTCTGCAAATTGAGTTTTTGCACATTTGTTACAATTAATCGAATGGAATGTATTAATTAATCCCTTTAAAAAGCTTTATAGTGCATTTTCGCATAGTAGGCTATTTGAAATCCAAATATTTGCGGGCTCGTCACATTTAACGCCAGACATCCGGAAAAGATAACTTCGCATAGTTGTTTTGGCCCTTGTTACTTGCAACATTTTGAACACTTATTGAAATAAAAAGTGATATTTTCGTGTGTTTTTTTCTATCTGAACAAATTAAGATAAATAATGATTTTTCTAATTTTCTCGAAAACGAATCGACCGATTTAAAAATATCAAACGTCAAAATAAAGCACTTTGAAAGACTTTTCAAACAAGCTATTACTTGATACCCCTTGTCATTTAAAATTTTTAAGGGGATGACCCCGGGGGGCAGAGGGTAAAAGGGGGTGAAGTAGATTTTGGTTAAAAAGTTGTCCCCTTTGGCACATATTTTGACGTGTCTCGGCATTTTTCTTTTTAATCAGTGGTTTTCGATAAATATGTGGTGGGAAGTTTTCAAATGAATACTCTGTATGTGTTGCGTATAATAAAAGTTTTAAGGTTGATTGGGTTGGATAATAGGTAAATTTGATTTTTTTGTAATCGACCTCTGTGATTGGTCAGTTTCATATTCTAACTAGGATGGATATGAAATTATATCCGTTCAGTTAGCCGAAATAGCCTACTTATCCGCTCACTCCACTGTGTGTAAGTGTAAGTAGTGCGTTCTGATTTTCGTAATAGGGTGATGCTGTGGGTGTGAAAATAAAATCGCATGATTGTGTTTAGTTACAGTTTAAATTATATATAAGCAGTGTATTAAAGGCCAAGTTTTTAAGTCATTCCTTGGAAGACAAATTAAAAATTAAGGAATTGGGCAGACCATTACCCGACCTAAAATTGATATAAGCTGGTGAACGGAAGTCAAAATTAGAATATATCCGCATGCGATAATTTTTGTGTGAATGCATTTTCAATTAAATTCTTCCTTTTTTGATGATATACCGAACCATTTTTCTATTGCAGACCTCAATGTAATAAATAATAATTAAGATATTCAATAAAAGATCATATGTTTAATTTTTTTATGAATTTCCGATATAATGTATTTTCTCATGAAAGACCAACCTTAAATATTAAAAAAATTAATTTAATTAATTGAAAGTCCAAACTTCCTGTCAATCAATATATTAAATTTAATAGAGAACTTTTATATCTACTATTCCACCGATCTTTTTAGTTTATTACTATTACTATAAACAAGCCCTTAAATGCTATCAAATACGTCAAAAAAAATATGAATATAATCGAATATAAAAAAAGAAAATCTGGATTTTTGGGGACGTACACCATAATTGTGATAGTATTAATGTAAATCCTTTAAAACCAACTAATATTCGACAATGTCTCTAATATTTAAGAATATACGGTATTATGCGTAAACTACCTGACATCTAAAACAATCACTCGCGCCTCCGGAATAACGCCAAAGTTTATTTTCCGCTTCTGTTCCGCCAGAGCTAATTAATTTCTTGGCACAAAATTAGAATGAAGAATTTGATAACAAAATAAACAATTTTTTTTCCCAAAGTGAAAGAATCTCATAAGGGTGATCAAATGTAAAAGTATATAAGGAAATTCGTGCCGGTTTCGGTATTCAGTGTACGGTGGGTAATACGTGGTGTAGCAATGAAGGCCTTTGTAAGTAAACGAAAAAGACCATCCTTGTTTTTTAAATGGGAATTACATTTTTTATTGACTCTTAATACAAAGCACTACTTATGGAAAAAGGGAACTTCTTGAAAATGACTGCAGAAAATTCATAGTGATTTGCCAATTGCCTTAACATAAGAGTTTAAATATTCCTCTGGTATCAAATAATCTCAGGGGGGCTATAGTTGGATATGTATTTCTGTGGATTCTATTTTCTTTCTTCTTGAGAATTAAGATTTTTACTTCTTCTTCTTGAGGAGACCTACAGGTTACCGTAGCGAGCAACCCCCCCCCCCGTCGGTTTCTTGCGTCATAGCATGACCTACCTTGGGGATTGTGTATTTTCTTCCGCACCTCAAGAAATATCCGATCTCATCCGGCCTGGTTACCGGCGCGAATGGGGTGGGTTGGGAGATGATACATTTTACACTCTTCCCTGCACTCTTAAACCTACTAAAATTCGGACATACTTTTTTTATTGTGCGTATGCCCTCTCCGAGGATCGAACCCGGGTCGCCACGGTCGAATGCCAGTGCCTCACCGCTGAGCCACCGCCTTTCATATTTTATTATAATGAAATCATGTAATAGCAGTTGTTTTTGCAATTTAAAGAAAATTTGTATTAATTTGTATTTAAATTTAAAAAATTGGGTATATTTGTATACCAAGATTTAAGGATTCTTATAAACTAACTTCAACTTTTGGGTGTAAAGTACAAACCGCATAGTTACTACATAAAAATTTAATACACGATTCTAATATGTCAAAATTGTCAAATATGCTTTTGTTTTATTTTATTATTACGTACACACTGTATTGTTGTCCTTATTTGAATTTCACGTTAATTTTCACACTATGTAATAATTTTGTTCATATATTTGTGCTTGGTTGATTCTAAGTTTTATCGTTTTGATTACATTTTTGTCCTCTTTGGCCATTCTGTTATATACGCTGCGTTTTTATTTTTATTTTGTATGAAACTAAATAGGTGTTTAATAATATATTATATAACCTTTTTTCTGTAGGTGAGAGGATTTTATTCGAATAACTTAGTGAAGGTATATAAAGTGATTTTTGATAAAAATAAATTCAGTATGGTGAATTATATTAGGGAATAATGAGGGGATTGGTAGGTAAAATATTAATATCTTTGGATCAATTAAAACTACCTTTAAGTCATAGAGATGCTCTACTCTACCTACTTTTTTATAAGGATCTCTCTATTGAGAAAATTAATATTAATTATAGATGCTATTTTCCAGAAAACGTATTTTTTATTAGATAATTTAACAGGAATTTTTTCAAATTCAAATATAAAAAAAAATAGTAAAAAAAGTGTCCTTTGACAGAATTTCTCTAAAATTCAGTTACATCCTTCAAAACTTATTTTATTTAGTGTGTTTTTTAATGATGAGGGACACTACGTAACCAGGTAAGATATATTAAATTTAATACCACTACCAAGGTTAATTAGCAATACTTGTGTGTATTTAATTTTTTCGAAGAAAATGTTTTTTTCACTATAATCGAATTTATTATATTCAGCACTAACACCTGAACTAGATTCTTTTGAAAATATATATTAATAATAAATATCTTCCTAAGGTATTACAAATATTTTCTAGAAACAATAAAAACACGGCGCGAAAGCAGGAAGTTTAAAAACATACGATTAGGAAAGGTGTACGTCATCATATTAACCGCGTCATTCTTTTATTTGTCAGTTGTGCTATCATGTTATCTTTGTTTCAATAACTTAAATATACAAAGATAGTTTAGAAACAGGAAACCAGGCTTAACACGTCAGTCAGGTAGAAGTGCGTCGTTCACTAAGCGATCGGCTGCTGCCATTGCTTAAAATTGTTGTGCCGACAGTAAGTTATTTCGCGCGTTTTTATTAGTAAATAATTATTTAAAAACACAGTATAAAATAATATATTTTCTTGCTCTATATACGATTGAAATCAAAATTTAGTGAAAAAGCTCATTACTTTTATATATACTTCTTTTATTAATAATAAAATATAAATAAGTATTTTCAGCTAACCTTGGTAATGGCGTAAAGGTTAATATCTCTTACGTGCCCATGTAGTGTCCCTCATTATTACGAAGAGAAAATACAAAACTCGATTATAATGAAAGTCGCTGAACTGCTCGAAACCTTTTATTGTTAACAATAAATCATTTTTTTTTAGATTGTACTTTGTCTTGTCAGTGTAGTCCTCTGCGAAAACGATGCTGATGGTGTCCATCAGAGATCGAAACGAGGATTTCACGATATAAAGACCATCACTGTTCCCAAACCATATCCGGTGTATATACCCAAACCGTACCCTGTCGTGAAGACCGTACCAATCAAAATTAAAGTAAGAACTTCATTATTAAAGTAATAGTAATAAATAATTAATAAATTATTTAAGGGAATATGTTTTATTTACATATCAGATTTATCACACAGGAATTACGTGAAAACCCAAGTTAAGATACTTTGTAATTGTAATAATGTGCATATAATAATAATAATTTAGTGTTAAAATAGTATACAGGGTGGAATTTTTAACTAAATAAATTCAGTATTAGAAAGCCTATACGGAAATACGGGAGCCTTTATTTTTAGTTTGGCACACTTTCGTCATGAAATTCCGTATTTCCGTATTATCGCCGCAAATAATAATACTGAATTTATTCCAGTTAAAAATTCCACCCTGTATTTTCACTCGTCCATATTAAGAAACGAGCGGCTCGTTTTCTGTTAAAAAAACCTTTACAATAAATCATTTTTAGAATTGAATAATACATTATTTAATTTTGCTTTATTAATATAGGCTTCCCTACTTGATAATTAAAAAAAAAACTAAAGGTTCATTAATATTTTTTCAGGTTCCATACAAAGTCACCGTCAACAAACCATACCCCGTCCACATACCTAAACCATACCCAGTACCCGTAACCAGGACAGTACAAGTACCAGTAACCAGAACCGTCCAAGTACCAGTTAAGGTACCAGTCCACGTACCTTATGCCGTAAAAGTACCCGTGGCTGTACCAAAGCCATTCCCAATTGAAATCGAAAACGTTAAGTACATCAAGGAATCGTATCCAGTAGTGGTGGAAAACAAAGTACCTTATCCAGTTTTTATTAACACTGGTGGTCATGGTGGCCATGGATTCGGCGGTGACGTGCATGGATGGTAAAAATTGACATGTCAAGTCCAAAGCCGTTTAGATTTTTAAGTTTGGAGAGGGCGCTCATGTCTTGCCAAACATAGTCCAAATGACGTTTGGAAGGTTTAATTACGTCATTCATTATTAAAAATACTGTTTATAGAGTTATTTAAAAACCTAATCTTTTCTTTAAAAAAAAATATTTTCTATTTTATGACGTAAAAAAACCCTCACTGTTTTTGTTATTATGGGCAATTATTTTTTAAATTGTTTCTAACTTTAAAATGTTTTTTTTGTTTCTTTATTTTTATTTTTGTCCATAATAATTTTAGGTTAATCGTTGTATTTTTTCTATGATACGACTTTTCTGTTATGTTATATTATATTTGTTGTTAACTAGTGTGTAAAGGGTAACAACTATGAGACTTATAAGCTTTGCCGCTATTTTTTTGAATTTAATTGAAGACTTACTTTGTAGTTGTATTTTTTTTAACATTGTTGTAAATAAATGAGTTTTTGTGATAATCTTCTTTTTTTTAATTCATAGTCCAAAAACGAAACGCCTAAAAGGAACTTAGTTAGTTAGAAAGTGACTTTTTTGGAAAGTAAATTTAGTATTTGAAAAACACTTCAGTACTATTTTGTGTCCAGCTCTAGCAAGAATGGTAAAAAAAACCTCCAAAGTGGGTTGAAAGTATATTTTCGGGCTATTATAACTCTTAAATGAAAAACAAATGTTGAAGATCATTAAATTTTGCATAATATAGGTTATGAGTGGATTGTTTCTTTTCTACAACTGATAAGCCATAGGATGTCTGTTTGAAGGTTGGAGACAATGATGTTTCTCGAATGATAGAATAGTTTTGGACTTGAATTGTCTTTAATTTGTTTTACATCACAACGTTTCAACTGGTAAGTATCTCCAGTCGTCTTCAGGTGAATACTAAATAAGTAAAGTAACTACAGCTCTATTTAGGTTAGGTTAGGTAAGAGTGGCAGACCCTTGGTTCTGACCAAACGGTCTCACGTAGTCCTGATTAGGTCCGTTGTGATACCACACGTGTTCCGTAGAACCCACCTTCATCAGATCACTGATGGTTTATGCGACGTAACCGCGGAAGGATTTTAACAACTCATTCAAACCAGCCACTCTGTTCAGAAATCTGCTCAGCCGTCCAAGTTGTAAGTTGTTTAGTTCCTCCAGGCTATCGAAAGATGATTCACCCAGAGTAGTGAACCTCCTTCTTGCGAGGCCAGGGCATTCACACAGAAAATGTTGAATACTTTCTTCCTCTTCCTCATCTCTGCAGCTTCTGCAGAAGTCGTTAGTGGGTATTTGCATACGTTCGGCATGTCTACCGAAGAGGCAATGGCTCTATTTATACTAGCTAGATGTACTGGAGCATGACTGAGATGGGTGCAGTCATGCCGTTTAATTCTTGTGCGGTATTTTAAGTTTACATCTAATTAACAAAGGTTTCCAGATACTTCTTATATCTAGTGAGGGCTTACTAAAACAATCTGGGTTCTGGTATATGATAGCAGCTTCCTTGAACTTCCTCTTCCTCCAATGTGGTTCTTTGTGCAGGATTCGAGCTTCTGTCCACTTAATGTGATGACCGTGTGTCCAAGCATGGTCAGCTGCCCCTGATTTTTCGGTTTCTCCTTTAAGCGTGTTGTTTCTGTGTTCCTTGACCCTAGTTTCAAGTGGCCTTAGAGTCTCACCAATGTAGGATCTGCCACATTCGCAGGGAATCTGATAGACACAGTTTTTCCTATCTTTTTGACTTGTTGGTTTCGTCTTCGTCAGGTGGCTTCTTAAAGTGTCTTTTGAGCTGAATACCGTATTAATGTTGTATCGTTGTCCTAGTCTTCTAATTCTCTCAGATACTCCTTTGACATATGGAATGTTGAGTGTTGATTGTGACTCTACTGGCTTCTTTTGTGTATTTGACCGATTCTTGCGATTTTCCATTAGTTTATCAACTAGATGCCCGGGGTAGCCATTTTTGTTGAGGTCGGTCTTGATGTAGTTAGTTTCCTGTTTGAGGGCTTCATTTGAATTACAGATGGTAATTGCTCTATCCACTAGCGTTCTTACTATGCCATGTTTTGTGCTATTTGAGTGATTTGAGGTGTAATTCAAATATTGACCTGTATGCGTGGGTTTTCTGTACACTGAAGTATGGATGGTGTTGCCATTTTTCTTTACGTTTACATCCAGGAAAGGTAATTGACTAAAGGTCTCTCTCCATGGTAAATTTGATTGTCGGCGCCAGGCTGTTAATGTGGTATAGGAATTCCTTGAGTTCGTCATCGTTTCCATTCCAAATAATGAAGGTGTCGTCCACATATCTCAGCCATGTTTTTGGTTTCTTTTTTGCTTGTTTTATTGCTTCGGATTCAAACCATTCCATGTAAATGTTGGCGATTATTGGTGAGAGAGATGAGCCCATCGGTAGTCCGTCCACTTGGCTGAAAAACCTATATTTTTCCTGAAAGTAAGAATTATTCAGGCAACATTCTAATAGTTCCATGATGGCCTTGATAGGTAGCAGTGTTCTTTCTTGTAGTGTCTGGTCTTCCTCAAATCTGCTTTTAATAACCTTTAGTGCATCTTTTACAGGGACGTTAGTGTAGAGACTCTCGACGTCAAAACTGACAAGTTGATCTTCTGGTTGTACTTTCATCCCGCCAATAAGTTGTACGAAGTGTTGAGAATTTTTCACAAATGATGTGCTATTTCCTTGGAGTGGATCTGCCACATTCGCAGGGAATCTCCACACCTCTATGGCTTGCCGAAGATACATAAACAGAACATGCCTCTCAGACCCATAACGAGCTCTCGAAACTCTCCTACCTACGAACTTGCGAAATTCTTACTACCCCTACTTCAACCACTCCAAGGAAATAGCACATCATTTGTGAAAAATTCTCAACACTTCGTACAACTTATTGGCGGGATGAAAGTACAACCAGAAGATCAACTTGTCAGTTTTGACGTCGAAAGTCTCTACACTAACGTCCCTGTAAAGATGCACTAAAGGTTATTAAAAGCAGATTTGAGGAAGACCAGACACTACAAGAAAGAACACTGCTACCTATCAAGGCCATCATGGAACTATTAGAATGTTGCCTGAATAATTCTTACTTTCAGGAAAAAGATAGGTTTTTCAGCCAAGTGGACGGACTACCGATGGGCTCATCTCTCTCACCAATAATCGCCAACATTTACATGGAATGGTTTGAATCCGAAGCAATAAAACAAGCAAAAAAGAAACCAAAAACATGGCTGAGATATGTGGACGACACCTTCATTATTTGGAATGGAAACGATGACGAACTCAAGGAATTCCTATACCACATTAACAGCCTGGCGCCGACAATCAAATTTACCATGGAGAGAGACCTTTAGTCAATTACCTTTCCTGGATGTAAACGTAAAGAAAAATGGCCATCCATACTTCAGTGTACAGAAAACCCACGCATACAGGTCAATATTTGAATTACACCTCAAATCACTCAAATAGCACAAAACATGGCATAGTAAGAACGCTTGTGGATAGAGCAATTACCATCTGTAATTCAAATGAAGCCCTCAAACAGGAAACTAACTACATGAAGACCGACCTCAACAAAAATGGCTACCCCGGGCATCTAGTTGATAAACTAATGGAAAATGGCAAGAATCGGTCAAATACACAAAAGAAGCCAGTAGAGTCACAATCAACACTCAACATTCCGTATGTCAAAGGAGTATCTGAGAGAATTAGAAGACTAGGACAACGATACAACATTAATACGGTATTCAGCTCAAAAGACACTTTAAGAAGCCACCTGACGAAGACGAAACCAACAAGTCAAAAAGATAGGAAAAACGGTGTCTATCAGATTCCCTGCGAATGTGGCAGATCCTACATTGGTGAGACTAAGGCCACTTGAAACTAGGGTCAAGGAACACAGAAACAACACGCTTAAAGGAGAAACCGAAAAATCAGGGGCAGCTGACCATGCCTGGACACACGGTCATCACATTAAGTGGACAGAAGCTCGAATCCTGCACAAAGAACCACATTGGAGGAAGAGGAAGTTCAAGGAAGCTGCTATCATATATCAGAACCCAGATTGTTTTAGTAAGCCCTCACTAGATATAAGAAATATCTGGAAACCTTTGTTAAGTAGATGTAAACTTAAAATACCGCACAAGAATTAAACGCATGACTGCACCCATCTCAGTCATGCTCCAGTACATCTAGCTAGTATAAATAGAGCTGTAGTTACTTTACTTATTTAGTATTCACCTGAAGACGACTGGAGATACTTACCAGTTGAAACGTTGTGATGTAAAACAAATTAAAGACAATGCAAGTCCAAAACTATTCTATCATTCAAGCCATAGGATGTTCGCAAAATTTTAAAACATTTTTTGGTCAATTTTTAGAAAAAACTGACATTTTTCCATGTAGATATTATTTCTGATTAGCTGGTTAATTCTGCCTAAAAATGGTTCCTTTCGTTTTTCTCCTCAGGCACACAGTTCTTAATTAAATTAGCTCTACTATTTATTATTATTATTAGCATTGATAATGCAAAATTTTGTTTTATAAAAATTGTTGGAAATGAACACCTTCACTTAATAGGTATGTATTATGTATGCATGAAGCTAATTTAATTTAATTATTTTAATTAAGAACGGTGTGCCTGAGGACAAAAACGCAAGACACCATTTTTATGTAGAATTAACCAGTCTAATCAGAAATAATATCCATATGGAAAGATGTCAGTGGTATACCATTTTTTTTCTAAAAATTATTAGAGGACATGTATGCAGGGACGCCACTGGTGGGACAAAAAAATAACTTTTATAACTAAAACATCTGGTTTTATGTCCGATTAGCACATGTCAAAATTTAAATTATTATCTAAAGTACTTTCGGAGATATTACAAAAAACGAATTAAAGAAAAAAAATTTAACACCCTGTAGCAAAAAATTTAAGCCGTTTAGGACATATGTTTATATATATGAACTTTTCTTCATAAAATGACTTAAAAAATCACATTCTAAATATTAGCACGTCATTAAGGAACACCCTGTATGTGCCTTTCACCAAAAAGTAACTTTCTAGCTAAAATTCCCGTTTAAACGTTTATTGGTGTATAACTTATTTTAAAAAATACTACTCGAGGAACCCTGGTAAATGAGTTTAACATTCTTTAAATCGATAAGGATAGCGTATAATTTGATAAATTTATTTTAATAATGCCGTTATCAATATTGTTGTTAATTTGTAACAAATAAATAAATATTTTTAACATTTATCTGAGTTACAAGAAATGTAATATCCTGTGTTGTGGGATAAGTAACAGAGCAATAATAATAGTCGATTAATGTTAACGACAAAGTGTATATTTATAAGTTAGTGTGCAATATTTTTGAGAAAAAATGTAAGTAGCTTCAATTAATATTTAGGCTCTGGGTAAAATTTAATTACAAGAGGGCATAAGTGTGATCTCAATGTATTTTGTAATTTTTTGCTAAAAAAAAATTAGTACCATTTTAAGGAGTCAACCTAATCTCTATGACATTACTGGCATCCACTACGTTTTCACATGTAAAAGAGTTCTTGATGTTTTGTTTTAATAATGTTCTTTTTAGGTTTAAACTGTTTCTATTTTTAACATGCCTTACCGTTATAAACGCCCTTCATATAACTAAAATGGCATCTGAAGTGACAGTATACGATTCGGAATTACCAAGACAGGAACATTTGAATCTTAAGGGCGTGAAAAAAATTTCAAAAGGCAATGTGGAACATGTTATTATTAGAAATTGTAGTGGTGTAATTGACGAGAAAACCTTCAAAGGATTTCCAAAGGTTAGTACTAACTTTGGGCTAAACAAGTATGTTACTGAGAGTTATTTTTCCTAAATATTTTTTCCGACCTTTTTATTCAATTTATATTTTGTGTATCTCATACAGGGTAATTCACATTGAGTGGTTATCTTTTTAAAAAATTGGTAGCAGGCTTAACTGACTCTCTAGCATTTTTGCATACCTTATTAAAACCTTAGTAAGTTTTGTTAATAATAATCGATATTTATCTGTAACCATTTTTAAGATATGAATTTTTAAATTTAATTTTTATTTAAAAATCTTACCGAAGTTCAGTAATTTTGAAACTAATAAAGCTAAACATAAAATTTTGTAAGCTTTCAACTAACTCATAGATTCCATAACTTAGTTTCACGTTTTTCATATAGAGGTTTTTTAAGATTGTGGCAATCTGGCCATTTAGATAAACGCGAATAAGTCAATTTTCGCAAAAAGTACACCCTTTGTTTAATCTTACTAAAGTGTAGATTTGTAGAGAATAAAATTTCCTATCTAAATGTATAATAAGTCACTATCCATATTTTTAGCCGTTTAGGAATTATGAATAATTTTAAAAACATCTTCGTTTGTGTTAAGTACATAAGTCATTGCTTCTGTAAAGTAGGCTCTGACTGTGAGCTTTGTTGCCAATTTGATTAAATAAGTCAATCATCTTGATCAAAGCCTACTTTCGAACAAAACACAAACAGATATTTTAAGATTTTTTAAAATTGCTCATAATTTTAAAACATTAAAAATATGGATACTGACATATTAGACAGCAAATTTGATTGTCTATGCATTGGTAAGATAAACTTAGAATATTTCATTGGCAAAAATTGACTTATCTGTATCTAAATGGCCAAACTGACACAATTTAAAAAATCCCCTGTACGAAAAACTTGTAATTTCTTGCCATTCTTTTGAATTAGGATGTTTACATCTTCGTTCCCTGTCAGAGCCATTCTCCAGGGAACCTACAGCTTAATGTGGGTTCCGAACCACGGTCCTCAGTCATGCAATAGTCCCCCCAAGCTCTAACCCTCAGTTTCTTGCGCCATTCCATGACCTACCGATTGGGGAGTGTGTACCTTCTTCTGCACCCCATGATATTTTACACTCTACTCTGCATTCTTAATCCTACTAAATTTCGGAAATACTTTTACTTTTTTTATTGTGCGTATTCCCACTCCGAGGATCGAACTTGAAACGCAACGATCAAATGCCAGTGAGCTGAGGCACTAAAAGCTCACACAATTTTAAATTCTTACCTTATTAATTTTAGAATTTCGGATTTTTTTTCGATAATTTTTTTTTAACTCATTTTATAATTCATATGTCCAAAACGGTTAGAGATACGTATAGACTATTATTAACAAAAGTAACTTAGGTTTTAATAGGTTCCTAAAACTGCAAAGGTATACGGAGTATTCTATTTGAAATGCCAAAGTTTAAACGAAATTATGTCTGCCATGAAATGTTTAAATAGACAACTTTACTCGTTTTCGAGATCTTCTAATAGGCCAGTCAACGTGAATCACCCCGTAAACATAAATGTAATATTACATACAGCCACAAAAACTAACAATTTTAATTATTTTTAAGCTTACCCGTCTTACAATATGGAGATCAAACATTGAAGAGATCAGTGTAACTTTACCAATCACTCGACTCATGGTTGTAGGATCTCACTTTCCGAATCTAGACGCAGATCTTCAACAGAAACTACCAAAGCTTCAAAATCTTTTGCTCTTGGGCAATAAAAATATTCTAGTCGATTCTAACATATTGCAAAATTTTAAAAAGTTAACGGGATTGTATATTTCTGAAGCAAATTTCACAGAGGACTGCGTGACAAAGGAGTGGTTTAAGGGGCTGGATTTATTGCAAGAGTTAGGTTTAAGTGACAACAACCTCAACTGCATATCTGAAGATGCCTTTAGTAGCCTCAAAAATCTACAAAAACTTGACCTTACGTTTAACTATATCCCAAATTTTGAAAGAACAACCTTTAAAAAATTAACAAAACTAGAGAAACTTGGCCTTTATGAAAATTTAATTGAGTACATAGACTTAAGTAATTTTGCCAGTCAAAGAAACCACTTAGAAGCGCTGGGAATTTCTTGGAATGCACTTAAAAATAGTAAAATTACAGCTGAAGGTCTACTAAAAGCTTTTCCCAAATTAAAATGGTTATCTTTTGGGCATAAAGAGATGCCCAACGATTTTAAAGCTGGGGAATTTTGCCAGATATTGAGGCAACATGAGGTTAATTGTGAAATTGATAGTGTTTTTGGAATTTCTAGAATTCTGGGTTATTCCATGTTGGGAAGTCAAAATTGTTGAAGTCTTTTAAAGGTAGAGGTAACAACACGATACACTAATACCGGTATGCTAACGCGCGTACATTCTCTATTTCTTCCGTGCATTGTGACGTCATATTCGAGGGCGATTTAAGAATATTAAAGCCGGTTTACATTAGGTGTAAGTGCAATGATCGTTTTAAATGAAAAAAAGTGGCATCAACTGATTAAAACGTATAAAATTGTAGAGAAAGCAAATTGAAAAAAGTGATCCCCAATTTAAAAAGTCAGAATCATTAGTTTTTTGCTACTTGCCTTTCTAAACTGCTGGACAATTCAAGCGGACCGAGCTAATTGTTAGGTGAACTTTGGAGTAAAATATTTTACGAATGAATAAAGCTATCGATGCGCGGTTTGCAAAATTTAAAAGACAATTTAATTCTTAACATGCACATTTTTTTCGATTTTGTTTACTTCTAACCTTTAACTGTCTACAGGGTTCATAGAGAAGTATGTTTTTTTTACCAAAGTTTCTAAGTACCGGATTTCCACAAAAATAATTTTAAATTATTTTGGATGGCATTTTCTTTATCTCCTATTTATAGAGAACAAAATAAATTCTCAAATTTTTGATATCCCTCTTTGTTCATGAAATTTCGATTTTTTTCTCAACCCCTGTAAATTTCATATATTTTTGTCATTAGGCCTTACAATGTTTTGTAAGAACGAGTTTTGGTAAGTGATTATAACTTCTTAGGACCACCTCTTTTGCAGCGAGTAGATTTTAATTTCTTGCGTTTCGTCGTGACCAGTGGCGTACCCATAATCGGTTTTATTTTTATTTTTTTCATTTTATATGCCTCCATTTCCACACATCGTGTGTTTCGTGCCAGGATAACTGCTCACGACGAAACGCAAGAAATTAAAATGTACTCGTTGCAAAAGAGGTGGTCCTAAGAAGTTATAATCACTTACCAAAACTCGTTCTTACAAAACATTGTAAGGCCTAATGACAAAAATATATGAAATTTACAGGGGTTGAGAAAAAAATCGAAATTTCATGAACAAAGAGGGATATCAAAAATTTGAGAATTTACTTTGTTCTCTATAAATAGGAGAGAAAGAAAATGCCATCTAAAATAGTTTGAAAATATTTTTGTGGAAATCCGGTACTTAGAAACTTTGGTAAAAAAAACATACTTCTCTTTGAACCCTGTAGACAGTTAAAGGTTAGAAGTAAAAACAAAATCGGAAAAAATGTGCATATTAAGAATTAAATTCTCTTTTAAATTTTGCAAACCGCGCATTGGTAGCTTTATTCGTTCGTAAAATATTTTACTCCAAAGTTCACCTAACAATTAGCTCGGTCCGCTTGAATTGTCCAGCAGTTTAATTTTGTTCTGCCAAAGTGCTTAATACGTAACCGAGTCGATAAAAATTCCTTAGTTAACACTCGCGTCCCTCGAATATGACAGCATGCGCAACAATGTTCAAATTTTAGCTTGCTTCTCGGCATACCGTTGTAGGTGTATCGTGGGTAACACCAAAAACTAATAAAAATAGAAAACAAATTAAAAAAATAAGTGTTTATTTAATAATAATATTACACAGGAAATATTTTACAAAAGCAATGTACTGATAATATTAATTAAGACAAACAAGATGAAAATTTACAATATCACAGGCGACAGAAAGGAATGAAAAATATTTATAATTAGTCTATAATACTGAAAAAAATTATAACAATATGTACAAATAACTGCTTTGAAAAATGTAAGCAATAAACGGTAAATAAGTATTTTATTTATTTTTCTGGTTTTACTGTTAAAAACATTTGTAAAAAACTCTTTGCAAAATATTACAAAGCTATTTTACCAAGTTTTTTTTCTACTAGCACCAGCGAATTTTCGATAATGACACGGTTTTTATATTGGAGGACTAAGAATAATATTTATATACAATATTAATAAATAATTTTGAAAAAAAATTGCTTTTTCTTATGTGACTCTAGAGTTTCATCCATAAAGTAATTAAATACCTATCCAAAAATAAAGGTTTAAATGGCATTGGTTGAAATCTGCAATTTTTTTTCTAAAATTAGTACTTAAATTAGTCAAACGTTAAATTTTAAAAACAGCAACAGTATTTTGAGTAGATGTTAATGGTGTCCATAGCCTCCGCTAGAATAACCTCCAGAAGAATATCCACCATCTAATCCTCCGCTGGAGTAACCTCCAGACAGGGCTTCGTGTCCTCCAAGACTAGCACCTTGTCCTCCAAAACTACCTTCGTGTCCTCCTCCTAATCCGCCGGAAGATCCACCGAAAGAACCACCTCCGTAACCTCCTCCAAGACCGCTGTCACCTCCATGTCCTCCTATAAATGAAGATATTGTATATTATATTATTGTATCGTATCAAAGTTTGATTATAAAAATTATATTTAAGTTATTATAAAATTAATGTTTTATTGACCTTTTCGAAACTCCTGATCAAAAGTTTTGATTATGATGAACTACTTACCAACATATACGTCAACGGGTTTTTTGATGATGTTGATTTCAGGAACATGGACTGGAACAGGCTTGTGTACTGGCACAGCTATAGGTTTAGGCACATGGACTGGTACTTTAACAGGTACTGGTACTTTATAGGGAACTTTAACTGGTACTGGGATATCCTTGTATACCTGATGGTAACATAAAATTACATTTCAGTTGGTAAAGAAACTTTAAAATTATTAAGTAATAATGTGAAACATAAGAATATTTATTTTATTACATTTAAAAATATTAACTTGAAAAATGGGTCAATATACATATCTTTATAAATCTAGTATCTATATCTTTTCCATATTTTGGATATTAGTTATTTAAGTCACGTTTTTTTGAACTAGATTATGTACTTAGTACTTACTAATCGATACGAATTAATAGTATTATTTTTAAATATAACTTACTTTTACGGGATATGGTTTGTCAATTTTTACTGGGTATGGCTTGGGTACACGTACAGGGTAGGGTTGATCAACTTTTACTGGGTAAGGTACTCTTACTGGAACTTTAACTATTCTCTCAACCTTGACTGGTACTGGAACTGGGTGGGGAATGTCAATTTGTTTGTGGAGAGTAATGTGGGTGATTCTTCCTTCTCCTCCACCCAATCCTCCACCATTTCCTCCACCAAGTCCTCCACCGATTCCACCTCCAATACCTCCGCCAAAGCCTCCCCCTGATCCGTATCCTCCGGACAAACCTCCATGTCCTAAAAATAGATATTACCTTCTAGCGTCTTGTATCACCTTATTAATTTACAAATCATTTTAATATTCATATTTTTTTTCTTTACCTCCAGATAAACCACCAGAACTGTACCCTCCAGATAAAGCCCCACCATGTCCTCCACCTAATCCACCTCCCAAACTAGCTCCACCTAAAGATCCATGGTCTCCTCCAAGAGACAGACCTCCACTGTGACCTCCAAAACCTCCTGATCCTAAAAGTCAATAAACCTATATATTTCAATGTACTTTTAACGTCTAAAAATAATTTTTAGTGAAATAAGAAAAAACTGTTATATACCTCCTCCCAAAGAAAGACCTCCTCCATGGCCTCCTAGATCTCCGATGTCAATAAGACCTCTTTTGGGTTTTGTAGCTTCATTTGCCGTGGATTTTTTGTTACCTCCAGCTAGTACGGAGGTCGCTAGTAGAACAGTACAAACCTAGGACAATTTTAATAGGTTGTAACTTCTTCTAGGTATAAAATTTTCAAAATTATGTTGATCAGAAACTCAAAAAAATATTTTTAACTGAAGATAGTAAAATGAGGTGAAAATTGGGAAATTATGTCATAATTACTTAAAAATATTAAATAAATTATTATTTTGCACTGCTGGGATTATATTCAATATAAATTGTGGTTCATTATCGATGTTTTAATGGGTGTGGTACTTTGTAGTGAATTTGAAAGAGAAGGTAAAAGTGGAGATAGATAATTTTGTTCAGTTAATTTAATGTAACTATGTATAATTTTTGCAAAACCGGATTAAGGAAAGATAAAAAAACATTTTCACAGAATCTTGCAACACTACACAGAAAACACGTTATTATTATCAGTAACGAAACTGATAAAACATTTATTACCAAAAACACTTATTGCCAAAAAACAAGTTTCAACTAATACACAGCCCAACGTTCTATTACCCAGGTTCTTCATAGTTAATTCGCTTAGACTGTAAGTCACCTAGATTATTTTTTGTCCCCACCTGTACATGCAAATTATTCTTACCAGAAATTTCATCTTGTCTTACTCAAAGATGAAACAAGAACTGTTATAAAATTGGTGGGTGCAAGGCGGTTTTTATATGAAATTAGAATTGCATCCTCCCCTAAATTGGTGATAGTACTCTACCGGACTAAGAGTACCAATTCAGCGATTCCCATTGGTACTTCACTTTCCCTCTGGTGCGTCTCGGTGATGAAAAAAATGTCTGCGAGATACTTGATCAATTCTTTAAGTTTTGATTATTTTGGGGTATAAAATTTCAGAGTTTTAAGGGTGTATCTTGATAAGTCTTAGTTTAAATATTGGAAGCATTATAGACGCGAATGCAGATTTTCCTTGACTTAGGACAAAGAAGAAGTACCACGCTCAAAAAATCCTGTTTTTGGCCATCATTACATTTTCAAAGCAGAAAAATATACTTATATATTTTTAAATATTTTGTTTATAGTGGCTTTGACAAAAAAATACTAATTTAATTAAAATCAAATTAAAAAAATATATATTAAATAAAAACTTCTCTATAAATTAAACAAAAAAAATGTAGTTAAAAGAGTAGCTTTTCTATGTTTCTATGTTTGACCCCCCCCCCCTCCTGGATTTGCGTTTGGGGCAATAATAAATTATCTTCTCGGTAATTACAAATATATTTTTTTTTCCTAAATAAATAATGAAGAATTAATATTATTCTTGTAAAATATTTACTATATTTTCGTTGCTGTAACTTCATTGAAGCAACTTTAGGGCAGAAATTATGGCGTATAACTTTTTTACTCATTTGAGAGAAATACCCAACAATGTTTATAATTACCAAGACATGTTTTATTGTAAACAACTGAGTGACTAAAGTGGCGTAGCTGGGGGGGAAGGGGGGGGGGGGTTCAATGGGCGTAAGAAGGACATTTTTTTTCTGGAGAAAGGGACAGTCGGGACTACATGTATTTCATGATATTGTACCTAGTGAAAAAGGCGGAAAAGCGCCACAGGTGAAAAATTTCTTGGACCACGCCCGAAGTTCATTTAAAATTCACCTAACTACTATCAAATTTCGAAAATTAAATTATTAAAATATGTTTTTGTAAATTTTTTTTTTACTTTTTTTTTGATATTTATAGCTGACTCTTTATTAAAAAAAAACATTTTTTATATTTGCGAAAAATATGAATATTGGTGTTAATCCAAAATTTTAACATAAGACGTATGTACTCTAGTCCGCGTTTTTCGGGCTGGGTTTTCATGATTAAAAATAAAGTAAATATCGCTCACCACGCCAAAATTGATGATTTTTTCAGAAATCATGTATTTTAGGAGCGTAGATTTAAGGGCAGTTTTTGGTGCAAATGCTTCGTTTTTAAAATACTCCTTAGGTGCCGTTTTGTATATTCATAATAACACTCCTTTCATAAAAAATGTTTGAATTAAAATTTTTACTTTAAATATTATTCTTTTTACTCGGTTTCCTATAAAATTGCATCATAAATCAAAAGTAAATAGTGGGTCGTATTCCTTTTTTTATGCCCTTTCCAAAGAGCTATCGCAATACATACCATTTACATTTGAGAAAAAAAAAGTTGGGTGCGGTTTCTACCCCTAAAAGCGGGGTATATTTCATGCCGGAACGAAAAAAGTGTACCAAACTAAATATAAAGGCACCCGTATTTCAATATTTTCTCCGAAAAAGGCTTTCTAATACTGAATTTATTCCAATTAAAAATTTCCACCCTGTATATTAACTTGTAGTAAATAATAAGAGTTAGTCCCTAAAACAATTGGCGAGGGAGGCGGCGACTTTTTTTTTTTTAGAAGTCACTTTCAACTTGGGGTAGTGCCCACTTAAAAATCATCGGGCCCACTTGTGCCCACCCATCCCAAAAATCCTGGCGCCGCTGCTGTATTGATCAATTCATCAATCACATAATATCAAAAATCCTTGCATATCAGTTCCTAACTGGATCATCCACATAACAGAATCGTTTACTCTCACCTCTTACTTTGACATGACATAGATTGGAAAGCAGACTAATATGCAATAAATGTAACATTCGGAGGCGGGACTTTAAAACAAAACGCTGTTTCAAAATTTTAACATTCATTCTGAATTAACTTTTTTTAATTGCCGTTTTTTGTTACCAAATTTGCACCAATCCCGTTATCTTTATCGGATACATTTTGAGTAAAGTTATCTAACATGTTATAAAAAATATATGTGCGAATATCATTCGATGTAGTCGAGTAGACTGTTCAGACAACTAGAGCGTTTATATTGTAAATATATTAATTATTTCTGGTTTGTTGCAATAGTCGATATTCGAATTTTTAAACATTAATATCTTGTTAGTCACTAACTTCTAAAACCTGAATTTCACTTCGCTAGAAATAATGATATTTGCTGCTGAATGTGACACAGGTTTTTCACGAATTGTTTGTGTAGTTTCAGAGAATTTCGAGTCTGAAATATAGTGTAGTGTGTATCGTGTGCCAGTGAAAAAAATGGCTGTTTTTTTTAACGAAAAATTTAAAATCACTTATACTGGTAGAAGAGTTTATTAATCATTGATACATAGAAGTGATTATTAATACATGGCTGATTTAAATACGGTGAAATCAAAGTTAATTTATATTAAATACACTTTAGATTACAGCGATCTGATTATGTAATTATAAAAATTGCTTGATTTATTATAAATACATGAGTTTCTCTAAATTAAATATTTAAAAAGGAGCAGTTGTCAATGTTGTCATTGTCATGTCTTGCCATTCTTTCGAATTAAACTATTTACCTCTTCGTTCGCTACCCGAACGAGAAATACAGCTTAACGTAAGTTCCGAACCACGATCCTCAGTCATGCGACACTCCCCCGCAATGGGTTAACACTCGGTTTCTTGAGCCATTGCATGACCTACCGATTGGGGAGTATGTGTACCTTCTTTCGCACCTCACGAGATATCCGGCCTGGTTATCGGTGTGAATGGGTGATGATACATTTTACACTCTTCCCTGCATTCTTAAACCTACTAAAATTTGGATGTACTTTTTTTGTGCATATGCTCACTCCGAGGATCGAACTCGGAACTCCAGGGTAGAATGCCAGTGACTCACCGCAGAGCCACCGGCGTAGTTTAGAAGCAGTTTTATTTTATTGAATTGCAATAACTACGGAAATATAGGTTCTCCTCTATATGCTTTATTTTTATAGCATTTTTCTTCTAGGGTTTATTCTTGTCTTAAAGTTCCCTTACCAGCTCTTTCAGTACATTCATTTCTGTAATCGAATTTAGGGTTAGGTGCCCTTGAAGCAGATTAATCTCGATGAATATGGACGAAATTTTACTCTTTCCAGAAAATGTTAATTGGTACAAGAATTCTAACATGTTTCGCCAAAGTTAACTGCATTGACGGTATGGCGCACAAAATATGATATTTCAGTAGCTCCAGTTTTTTGATTATCACACGACGCCATTTTTTCTTCTTGTGTTTTCTATAAAACTACATTATTAATAAATACATTTAGCTCTATTAGGAACCATTAAACTTTAAAATGAAATAATTATACTTAAATATTTTTAAATTTAGCATTATTATACTTTTCATATTACACTGTATTCTAATCACCTAATTAGCAAAGGGCCAAATAATTTGGAAAGTAATAAATCGTTGATTTATATAGAATAAATAATTTTTGAGAATTATATTTTTTATACAAACAACATATTTTTAAAGAGAGGTTATGTTTATCATACATAAATATAATATAAATCTAAGGTAAACTCGGGATTTCTGTCAGTTTACATGAACGTTTAAACTTTTAGTAACTTAGTAATAATAAAATTAAAGGAATTATTGTTATATTTCACATTTTTCCCGTTTATTGACTTTTGTTACATAAAACTTACGTAACACACTGACCTAAAAATCCAAAAAATTGAAGAACAGGTTTTAATGAACTATGTTCTTTAATGGTGGTCTCCAGTGGCGTAGCCAGAAAATATGCTCGGGGGGAACTCAGTGGGCGTAAGTAAGAAAGTTACAGTCGGGGATATATGTATTTAATTATATTATACCTAGTAAAGAAGGGGGCAACGCCCAAAGTTTGTTTAAAATTCACCTAACTACTATCAAATTTCGAAAATTAAATTATTACCTCTCCCCCTCTGCATGGCAGGATTCAATTTTTTTAATTCATGTTTTTTTTACTTCTATTTGATATCCTTTAAATATTTTTTTTTTAATTTGTGAAAAATATGATAGCCAGCGTTTTTCGGGCTCGGTTTTTCATGCATGATTAAAAATAAAGTAAATATCGCTCACCACGCCAAAATTGATGATTTTTTCAGAAATCATGTATTTTAGGAGCGTAGATCTAAGAGCAGTTTTTGGTGTAAATGCTTAGGTTTTGAAATCCTTCTTAAGTGTTATTTTGTATATTCATAATAAAGCTTCTCCTTTTTTCCTGCACTATTTTTTTATTATAAATTATCACACTTCTTCCATAAAAAATGTTTCAAATTAAAATTTTTACTTTAATGTTTCTCTTTAAAAATAAATACCTAATTGTTTTTTGTTTTTGTTGTAAAAATATTGTATTGCATGGGGTTATATTTTTGTTGATTTAAAATAGCTCTAGGCAAGGGCCTGTCGACATATTAAACACCGGATCCTGCAGATCACCGAAGTTAAGCTATGTCGAGCGCGGTTAGTACTTGGGCGGGTGACCGCTTAGGAACACGGCGTGCTCTTGCCTCAGGGAAGAGTTTAAAATGAATCGACACCTAGCCATCCTATTCACTCCGGACAGGCCGGATAAGATCGGATATCTCGTAGGATGAAGGTGCCGTTTTACACTCCCCAGTCGGTAGATCACATTTGTGGTCGATGACCGGTTCAAGATGCCCTCCGTAGTCGGCGAACCGTAAAAAAAAAAAATCTCTGAAAAGGGAGAACGGAACAGACTAGTCATAATAGAAAAATACTATAAAATATTATTCTTTTTACTCATTTTCCTATAAAATTGCATCATAAATCAATAACTAAACTGGCATGCGTCCGAAATCTTAATCTCTATATAAAACAGGACTTTTAGACGGAAAAGTTTTAAAACTAAACGTTTTTTACAAGACCTTTGTTATCTAAGAATACATTATTTAAAAATTTAAATTAAGAGTCCAAGCGTGAGATGAAAAATTAGGTTGTAATTAGACTTTTAGACCCCGAGCTCCTAGGCCTAAAAACGCCAATCTTGATGCCGAATCCTCTCAACAACGTTATAAAATAGATAGCCATTTACTCCTCTAGATGTCTTAATCAGTTAAGAAACCCCATTATAGTGTTTGGTATTTAAAGAATAATTAAACTTAATGACTATAATGACTAGCCAAGCCTAACATAATCATCTTGTGTGACTATAACTTTATTCCATTGTCTTAATTCAATTTAAGTAGTCACAATCTGATAAATCCGATAAATATCAAAGGATCGTTTTGCAATGTTACTTTTTATACATATAGGAAACAATACAGAATGGGTACTGTTAGTTCTTGATAACATATATAACTTTCTGTTTTTGCGAGTACTTAGTCATTGTTAATTGTATTGTAAAAATAGTGACATTCTCCCATATCTGTAGAATCCACATAAAAAAATTCTGAGGCACCTCTAAACATTGAGCTCGTCAAAAATATTTTTACAGTTGCTTTAAGAAAAAAAACTTATCTCAGGTGTTCCATTTCTTCCAAGAAAACTTTATATTTTAAGTCTACTCTATTCAGTGGCGTGCAATGCTGTTTTAACCAGGGTAGGCAAAAATTGCATTTAGAACAAAAATTTGCCTTCGGTAACGTTCAATATAAATTTCAAATTTTGTCACAAAATGTCTTGTTTTTGAGTTTGTAGAAAGAACACTGGCAGAAGAAGAATAAAATGACATTATTTGTAAATTAGTTCAACCTGTGTGTTTCGTAAATAGGCCGGAATAGTAACAATTAACGCCTCCAAATTAATTTTTTTCCCGAAACCCGACTGCGCGAAATCTAGCCAAAGGGCGAAAACAATTATAAATTAAAAATCTATCATCCACCTGATTGAACCAATGTTGCCAAAAACGAGCTTAATTATTATGTGAAATATGATGATAAGCTTACTGATTATTAAATATTATGATGCTATCAGGAAAAATTATTTTAATTGTCACAAAAGTGTTTCTTATTTTATTATACCTTATCTTAAGTATTTTCCAAACTACAGTAACACTTTAAGATTGGCACCAATGCACTTACCAAACGCGTACTTTCTTGGCGCGGGCTGATAAATCAACGAAGGTCGAAGTTGCGATAGATTTATTTGTTACATCTCGTTCTACCTTATTGCCTACCGGCTCTCTCGTTTGCTTCCACTCGTTCAAAAGCAGTGCTTTTGCATAAGACGCTAATTTACAGCGAGATCTTTGCTTTTAGAACGGTCTTACGGAATGCTTATACAGGGATCTAGTTTACGATATAAATAGGCAAAGAATGCGTTCGTGGACATGATATAAGATTAATTTTTCGGTCCTATATTATTATTTATTATATTAATGAAGAGATAAATTGCCAAAGTTTAATTACACGGATTTTTTTTTTACGGTTCGCCGACTACGGAGGCCATCTTGAACCGGTCATCGACCACACATGTGATCTACCGACTGGGGAGTGTGAAACGGCACCTTCATCCTACGAGATATCCGATCTCATCCGGCCTGTCCGGCGTGAATAGGATGGCTAGAAGTCGATTCATTTTACGCTCTTCCCTGAGGCAAGAGCACGCCGTGTTCCCAAGCGGTCACCCGCCCAAGTACTAACCGCGCTCGACACAGCTTAACTTCGGTGATCTGCGGGAACCGGTGCTTAATATGTCGACAGGCCCTTGCCAGAATTACACGGATAAAAACTAATATATATAAAAAAAAAATAGTTTCTGTTTGTTTTATTGTTCCCAGAGTAGGCAATGCTTTCTTGCTTATATCGTATGCACGTCACTGACTCTATTGTACGTCCAGTCCAATGCATTTGATTTTAGCCTTCTAACATAGGCAACTAAGAATTCCTACTGCAATAAACTAGATATCTAATTCTTCTTCACGTTAGTAAATTCAATTAATTTTCACTTTCAAAACATAGGTCTAATACCACAGTGTCTGGTTAAAATGGTAGATAGCGCTAGCAAGTTTATAACTTTTATACAATGTCACACAAGAAAATTATTTTAAATTAATTGGTTCAGTTAAATTTTAATTTAGCCAGAAGTTCTTGCTTAATAAATAATGGCAAATGATAATATAATCTTAAGCAATCAGAGTATCAAATTTTCCACGAACACACCTGACATCTTCTATAATTGTTGGGGAACTTCCCCAACCCCCTTTAATTTACACCCCTGTATAGAAGTCGTGAAATGTTTGGGGAGGCACTGCGCGCGCACCAGTTATTATAACAATCAAAAAATGTTTTGATAAAAAGTTGACGTTTTATGTTTGTCTTCGTTGGTTGACATTGGTTGACAACGAAAAGTTTCTTCGTTTTTAAAGTCCTCTTGGTGACTATTACCAAACGATACTCTCGCCAAAATATGGCATGTATTTAGTACTCAATGTGGTACACGTGTTTCTCGATCGTTGAAGCCGATCCACCCTTTTGTTGGGACTACACAAACAGTGCAACCCACTAGATGCTACCGTTGAACAACCGCCTTTGAAGTTTGACGGTGTTCGAAAATTGTGCAATTTTTACACTTACCATCCCGATGTAAGGTATGATAGACTAAGATAAAGTTTCTCACTATCAATAAGGAGGAGTGCAGCTCTATTCCTAAGAAGTTATTTCTCCGTGCAAAGGCACATAAAAATGTAAACCGCTCCATTAGGAGGTATCAATGGAAAATTGTTTCTTACTATTGTGCGTTCGAAATTTCAATATGTAATATATTTCTGCAAAAATAGTGATTCCGATAATGTTTTCGTGTCGTCGAAAGCATACGCGATAATAAATAAAGGTTGTGTACCGCTGAAGAACTGTAACATTTAGTATTTGATCAATAATGAATGTAGATCGTTGCTATGTATTTTTAATTATAAATTAGTATTTATCCTATGTCGATTTGAACAAGTTTCAAGCGAATGCTTGCTTTTAATGCCGAAATAAAAGCATCATTTTAAGTTTCAACTTTTCAAACGTTTGTTTTATTCATACCACCCCCTATGAAACTTCAATTCATTAATATCGCCCATTAAGATGATTTGTAATTAAATCATCTTTATTATCGGGTTGAGCTTCAAAGTTTTTTCTCTACAATAATTTAACCTGGTGTACTTATTTTTTTTATTAAAAAACTCGAGTTAATAAAAAAATATCAGTTTGACAAAACATTAAAAAAGGCCAGTTTGTATAATTACTATTCGCGGTTAAGGATTCGTTTTTTGCGTGTAATCATAATTTTTTAAAATTGCAGTAAAATAGACAAATATTTAAAAAACAAACAGTCAACTTTATTATAAAATCTATAAACTAACGACTAGACAACAATTTGTTCAACAAAAAACACATTTACACACAAACATTTTTCAAACTCAAACGCATTTAATCCCATCCGTGCGCGTGTTCAATGTGATGCCCAGCATCAATGTGGTGCCCAGCATCAATGTGGTGCCCAGCATCAATGTGGTGCCCAGACTCAATGTGGTGGTGCGCCTCAAAATGATGCACTGGCTCAATATGAGCATGGATCTTTATTGGAACTTTTTGTTTGATGATGACTGGGTGTGGTACAGGTACTGGTATTCTTTTAACGATGTGTACTGGAACTGGAACGTGTTGTTCTACTTTGACTGGGTGTGGTACTGAGATATGAACTGGTACTTTTACTGGTACTTGAATGGGTTGATCGACTTGTACAGGTACATCTTTGTATACTCGGACTTGGTATGGGCGGGGTACTTGGACTGGGAAAGGACGGTCAACTGGTACATCGACGGGATGTGGTACCTGAAAAAGTGTTAAATGGTATAAAAAACAAGAAGAGGTAGTAAATAAGTTGTTTATCTGCTATTTAAGACTGTTTTTGACGGTTTATGGTATATTCGTTGATTGCTCAAATTATAAAAGTTAGAATCAACACATACTTGAACAGGAATTCTTCTTTCTACTTGTACAGGGAAAGGTCGGGGTACTGGAATACCAATTCTGTGTAACACAGTCACGTGACGTTGAACAGCATGTCCAAGATGGTAATGGGGTTGGCTAGAGTGCTGATCGGGGCCTCCAATTGGTCCAGATGCGGCTCCGGCACTTGCGCCTAGAAATTGAAATTGTGGTAAAAATATGTGTGTTTCGTTCACAGTATGTTAATTTAGATCTACTTTGAGGTAAATAATACTAATAATTTTTTCTTTTGGTAAATCAACGCAAATTTTTATAATTAACAAATACATTTGTTACTTTAGTTCTATTAAAAATCTGTATCAAGTAGTGAGACCGGATATCGTTTCCAAAAAAATACCGCTATAAATCATTTGCTATCCTTACTGGCTCCAGCACTGGCTCCGGCAAAACCTCCAGCTCCTCCAAAACCTCCAGATCCTCCAAAACCTCCTGATCCAGCTCCAGCAAAACTACTAGCTTCTGCTCCTGCAAATCCACCAGCTCCTCCAAGGCCACCGCCTTCTCCAAGACCACCTCCTCCAAAGCTACTAGCTCCTGCTGACGCAAAACTGGAGGCACCACCGCCAAATCCTCCGCTTCCACCATCACCAAATCCTCCACCTATTGCTCCTGCACCAGCTAAAGCTGATGAGCTAGCGAATGAAGATCCTCCTATAAAGGTTTTAAAAATCATAAGTTAGACTATGTCGCTTAATCAATGTTCTGGAAGAAACAGGAAGTCTAGATTTGAAGTTATACCCCTTTAAATAATATGTGCCACTTTAAGTTTTGTAATTTTCTTACCATTTTTTCTTTAGAAATGAAAAAAAAATATCTTGTCGACCTATTGTTTCCATTTTTCAATTGATTGCACTGCATTTATATGAGCTACATAATAAATTTTTACCTGATAATCCATTTCCTCCACCAAGTCCTATACTCGGTTCGAATCCGCCTTCGAGGGGTAGCGAAGACGAAGCTGGAATGTCGACGTCCCCACCTCCATGGCCAAAGGAATGCTCCCCAGATAAAACGCCTCTTTTGGGTCTAGTTTCTGGGGCCGCTAAGGCCAAGGATAGGGACAGGACAAGAAGGGCCTAAAGATTAAATAAAACAAATTTATAATAAAATAGAAAATTATTTGCCAATTTTGAAGCTTTGAAAAGTTAAAGTTGTTTCTGTATTTAATTTGTAGTTAATATTCTAATATATATTTTTTTATTGTATAATTTTTCCACTCGTCAGTCGAATAATGTAGTAAATCATGGTCGTCAAACAAAATCATAAACAATGACATTGTGAATGTTTCGACAAAATGTATCGAAAATAAAATAATATTTTTAATTAAAATTTAAAATTGTCGGTAAATAAACAAATATTGCTATTTTTTAATTCATTAGAATATCACCGTAATAATGTTATTTTAGCTTAACAGTTAAGTTTATCTTTGTTAGATTTCATTGGATACTTGACAATAATAAACCCTTTTGTTATTATAACTCTACAAAGATACACCAATTTTATTTAATAAGTATATAGGCGATATGAATATAAAATGGGTATCCCGTCTTATTCCAGATACACTACTTACTATCGTCTTCATTTCACCCAAAAACAAATCACGGATGTAACAAAACTCGAGGAAGGACTGTTGACAATTTTCAAGTCTCACATTTTTATATTGGAGGAAAAAAATAGTGGGATTTTTTACAAAATAACTTAGAATTCTGCTTTCTATATTTAAATCAGTGCAATCGTACTTTTCTGGACCCAAAGGCTCCGTTTAATATTCGGTATGGTTCAATCTTCTTATAATAACTTTATGTAAATTACCGTGTTACGGAGTTTTCGCCTACCCTTAACGTTATATTTAAACAGTAAAAATCTGGAAGCCAGAGTATATTCTGGATTGTGTAGCATTCGTATTACAAAAGATAATTATTATGGAACTATCTTTAGATGTAGACTTCCATATAAATGCATGATAAAAAAGTTTTTGACTTGCATTGTCTTTATTAATTTTAACCCACAACGTTTTAACTGGTAAGTATCTCCAGTCGTCTTCAGGAGAAATTTCACTGTAACGGAAACTGCCCTGATTGCCGTGGCGGTGGCTCAGAGGTGAGTTACTGGCATTCGACCGTGGCGACCCGGTTTCGATTCCCGGAGTGGGCATACGTACCATCGCGCCGATAAAAAACTGGGACAGGAAATTTTTCTATTTTCTCCTAGACTATTAAGAATAATTTTACATCAAGCCTGGTACCAGTAAAATGTCATGAAAATTTGCATGTCAATAAAGATTGTCACTTTATGATTGACTCGTCAAACATACAATCATATATTATTTGTAAATATGCCACAATTAACCCCCCAGCAAAAGGCAATTATTTATAGTCGGTTGCGAGATAGTGTTGCTATTAGGGATATTGCAGATGAACTGGGAGTAAGCAAGAATACCGTGCTATTGGCAAAACAAAAAATAGCAAGACATGGGACTATTATTAGGAATGCAGGTTCTGGTCCCCCTAAAATTTCTACTGATGATCATGATAGAAGACTGGTTAATTATCTAAGGGATCATCCCTTCGAAACTGCAATCAAGGCAAAAGAAGAGACGAATTTTCCAGGTTCTGCAAATACCGCTAGAGACAGGGTTCGAAATTCCGATATACGAAGCCGTTGTGCTGCCAATAAACATTTTTTAACGGAAATAAATAAACAGGGCAGGTTAGAATTTGCACATGAATATATTAATCAAATAAATTTATGGGAAACAGTTATATTTTCTGACGAGAAAACTTTTCAGTCATGCAATAATGGGAGAATTCGGGTGTATAGGCCTTCCGGCATGCGGTATGATGAGAGATACACCCACAAAACCAACCAAAGTGGGCGTTTCTCCATAAATGTTTGGGCTGGATTAGCGCTAGAGGACCAGGACTTTGCCAAATCGTCGAAGGAAGACTAACTGCAGCAGTATACGTTAATATACTAAACGAAGTGATGATACCATCGGTAAACGCTGTATACGGTCAAAATTACACATTTCAGCATGATAATGCTCCAATACACACAGCGCGCATTGTACAAAATTTTCTCCAAGAAAATAACATAGCAGTTCTTCCCTGGGCTTCGAAGAGTCCCGATTTGAACCCGATAGAAAACATTTGGGGTGCCATGGTCAAATCTATGTATAAACATGATTTTCAACCTAGAAACAGGGATGAATTACGTCATAGGATAAATCAAGCTTGGGATGAAATAACTGTCGAATTATGTAGAAACTTAGTTTTAAGTATGCCACAAAGGCTCCAAAAAGTAATAAACAGAAATGGTTCTATGACCAAATATTAATTTTGTGTTGTTTTGACAAACTTTGTGTTCGCAATTTTTTTCTTTTTATTAAATGTATTTTATTACCTGTATTAGCTTTATTTATTATTTTGTGGTAATGGTAAATATAATAATTTATAAAATATTTGACTTTAAAAAAATCTAATAAATTTACTTTATCCATATTATATGATGTCTCTCAAATTTAACCACCCCGTATCGAAAAATACAAAACATTCCATTATGTAACCTAGGTTACTTTTTAAATTTTGAATGTTTTTCCTTTTTAGCTCTAGACACCTTTTATAGTCTAGGGGATATGTATTTCTTACATTGTTTTTGTAAATCTCTTGTCCCAGTTTTTTATCGGCACAATAGTACAATAAAAAAAAGTATGTCCGAAATTTAGTGGATTTAAGAATGCAGGGAAGAGTGTAAAATGTATCATCTCCCAACCCACCCCATTCACGCCGGTAACCAGGCCGGATGAGATCGGACATCTCGTGGGATGCTGAAGAAAATACACACTCCCCAATTGGTAGGTCATGCAATGGCAATAAACCGAGTGTTGATAACCCTTGAGGGGTGTCGCATGATTGAGGATCGTGATTCGGAACCCACGTTAAGTTGTAGGTCCCCTCGGGTAAGGCCCTGGCAAAGGAAAATATCGTATGAAAAAAAATGCACTGATTGCCAAAATAAAAAAATATATTAATTTTTTTTACGTTTCGATAACTAAATGCTAAAACTCTCTAAATTAAGTGTCTTCCTCATTAAATGATTGTATTATGGAGATTTATATTAATGGGGAATATCAAAGTATCAAAGAAAGTGAAAATTGAATAGATTATGCTTATGTTACACTATTAGTGACATAATCTCCAATGCGAAAGATTCCGATTAAACCGAAATAATTCGTAGGCCTAACAACACCATAAAACTTTAAAAACATTTAAATTATATATATGAGCATATAAAATTTCATATGGTGCGTTTGTGGGTTCCTCGCAATGTTGCCATATTTTCCAGGAGAGCATCCGATCAATTTTCTCCCTCAATTAGATCAAAAACGTTGCATTCTTTAGGCTCAAATCTTGGCCATGTTTATTAATTGATTTTTAAAAACTTTTTATATTTGCGCACTACAGATAAGTATTGGAGAGTGTCAAATAGTTATTGATGTAACATGTGCAAAAAGTGTATGTTTATTGCACACTTTTTGCACATGTTACATACACTATTTTTTCTACGATCGCTTTGTTATTTAACAAAAAAGTTTAAAATTGCTCTGTATTACCTCTCCTTTGTGTGCCAAAGTTGTAATTCAAATAGTCATTTTTATTATAAAAATAGATTTGTAAACTTTTAGGGTTTTCGTTGGCTCATATTACCTTTTTTTTTGTAAGAAGAAAAAAGACACAAAGTCTCTTTCTTACAAAATATCAAATATCAGGCCTCTTTGACGAATCTTCGAATATTACCTTGTTCTTCAAACTTTTTTGTAACATTAAAATAACTTACCCACATAGACACCACTTTTCCATGGGTGAAAAAAAACACTCAGTAATTTGTTTAGTTCTTTTTGTAAATCGGGCTAAGAATAATCGCAATTTAATACGGCGATTTTTAGCTAGGTCGGATCTGCTTAAAAGCATAAATTGTTACCAAACGACCAGCCGCGCAAACGTAATTTTTAGAGTGTTTTACGCCTAATTTGCGTAATATTGAAAACATTTTTGAAAAACCTTTTTTTACTGAGGCTTGCTGGCTTGCTTTTTCGGTTTTATTCCTTTTCGTTCACTGCCAGGGCCATTCCCTGTAGGGGACCTACAGCTTAACGTGGGTTCCGAACCACGATCCTCGGTCATGCGACACCCCCAAGGGCTATCAACCCTTGGTTGATTGCCATTACATGACCTACCGATTGGGGAGTGTGTATCTTCTTCCGCACCCCACGAGATGTTCGATCTCATCCGGCCTGGTTACCGGCGTGTATGGGGTGGGTTGGGAGATGATACCTTTTACACTCTTCCCTGCATTCTTAAATCCACAAAATTTCGGAAATACTTTTTTTTTATTGTACGTATGCCCGCTCCGGGAATCGAACCCGGGTCGCCACGGTCGAATGCCAGTAAGTCACCATTGAGCCACTGCCGCGGTTTACTGAGGAGGCATCATTTTACCTCTTTGGTTATGTAAATTGTGAATAAATGAGAAAGTGGTACTCTAAAAATTCACATTTTGTTATAGAGAAGTTTCTGCATTCTCAGAAATTTGTGGGCGGTTATATCGTAAAGAAGGTCAAAAAAAAACATTTTATTTTAACACTATTAAAACGGCAGTAGAGTTTTGGACTTGCATTGTCTTTATTTGTTTAGAATCACTACGTTTCAACTGGTAAGCATCTCCAGTCGTCTTCAGGTGAATACTGAATAAGTACGGTAACTACAGCTCTATTTATACTACTTATACTAAATAGAGCTGTAGTTACCGTACTTATTCAGTATTCACCTGAAGACGACTGGAGATGCTTACCAGTTGAAACGTAGTGATTCTAAACAAATAAAGACAATGCAAGTCCAAAACTCTACTGCCGTTCAAGAAACGTCATTGTCTCCAACCTTTAAACAGACACTATTAAAACGGTTTGGAGTTATTGCTTAGTTTAAAATAAGTCAATTTTATTAAATCTATACACGGTGTTGCGTTGCAAAAAATGAAAGCAGCTCCTTTTAATTCGGACAAAATTTATGAATCACAAAAAATGCAAATTTTTTAGGACATTTAAACTGACTAGTAATTTTATTTCTTTAATAGGTATAATTTCTATTTCTGATATCTTTAAAATTTTAAGCAGGATCCTAGTGATGCAAAATGTAGGACAGTTTTCCTTACTTCGCGTATATTTGAGTGTGATCGCTCAAATAAAAAATTAAATTCTCAAAAAACATGTTCCTTATTTATATATAAATAAATATATAGGTATCCTGATTATTTGGGACATCCTGTATAATTTAGAATCATTTTAGATTGCTGAAGTAATGACTCCCTATAATAATTCAGCTTTCAAAAAATATATATGGAATTCTGCGTTAAGATTGGGCCACTTAAGTATACAGGGTGATTCCTAAGTTGATACTTCTTTTTTAGCTGTGTATAGAAGGCATTAAAATAAACAACATTTTCAAATACCTTTTTTCAAAAAACTTAAAAATAGATACAAGAGATACAGAAGTAAAAAACTAAGAGCGGGCCTGGACATCAAAACATAGCCTGCTATACTTTATGTTGTTTTTGTCTTATTAGTCATGAAATTTACGGGTCGATGGTCAGTTATTTATTTGGCAATCTGCTGCGGTGTGTTTTTCTGAAGCAAATTAATTTTAAATTGGTGACACGTGAAAATGGTTAAATTTGAAAACAATGAACTAGTAGATATGGTGCTAATTTACGGTGAGTGTCGTCAAAGTGCGGCTGCTGCTTCGAGATTACACGCAGAAGGTTTTTTTAATGTTATTCAACGGGCAAGTTAGTAAATCTACGATAGAGCAATGATAGACTCAGCATTTCTATCAGTGCAATTTGTTTTAATATACTAGGAATTGCTCGAAACAGAAACAGAGAAGAATAATATGCTGTTGTATTTGAAACTTATAAAAAGAAGCTCGATAGTGCGTAAAGTAGGTAACCCTTCTAATAATATTAGTGCTAAAGTAGTAAATAATAATTTTTTGATATTTTTTTTACTCCCCCTCCTCCCGAACATATTTTTCTCTCGAAGGCTCCCATCCCTCCCCTACAAAAAGCTAAATCCGCCCTTGGGAAGTGCTTAACTTTCGTATGGTGAGCACATTTTTTTAAAAAATTACTTGGCGATATTTAAGTGTTTTAACCATATAATAAATCATTTTTATAGCCCCAACCGTTAAATCTGCCAGGCATATTTTGACCAACTATTTTAGCATTTAAAAAAACGGTTACATGGTAAAATAATGTAGTTTTAAATAAAACAATTTGCAAACGTCGATAAAAAGTTTCATTCATATTTCGAAATAAAGTTGTTTCCTTTCTCGGTCTACCGGTAATGAAAAGAACCAATTTTCTTTCACCTCGGTATATGATACACTATTGCTTGCTAAGTAAAAATACATTTCCGAACAGTAACTTCAGTAATAAGTTATAATACATAATGACACATTTTGTATTGGCAAGCACGAAATATTGAATGCGTAAGGCCCAATAGGCACATCATCATCACCATAATATTTTGTGTTAAATGCAACAAACAGTTAATTTTGAGACATATGAGGATTTATTACGGATGACAAATAGCTTTAAATGTTGCAATGCAAGCGAGCATTATTTCAAATAATTTAATGCACTTCAAATGGCATATTGCCAGAGCAGTAAGTTTCTTGTTTATGCCTTTATATATTTGCGGGGTGATTTGGTACATGTTAGTAAAATTGCAACATCTGGTACAACAAATTCAGTTGTGTATATGTAGTGCCAGCTGTCTTGTTTCTAGTGGATTACATTTCTTTCCATTTACTGTATGCTCTGCTAAAACTTTCTGCTTCTTTCAAATAAAAAAAAACGTTCAAATATTTTTCCTTAAACCCCCCAATGATTTTTATTTTCCGAAAATACCAATTTATTCTCTACACCATTTAAATTGAAACGACTTATGTGTTTTAAATTTTATTTTACAAAATCATAAATATATAAAAAATAAACAAACAACGTTTTACAAACACATTTTAACCATAACATTTCTTTCATTTGTACTTCAGCTCAAAGTAATTTACCACCAACCACTTCCACCTCCGATTCGGTAGCTGCTTCCACCATATCCACCTCCGTATCCACCAGACCAACCGCCGCTTCTATGTACGACAACTGGTACTTTAACAGGTACTGCAACTTTAACAACTCTGGTAACTGGTACAGCTACTCTCTGAATAACTGGCACATGTACAGGTACGGCCACTTTTCTGATAACTGGTACTGCTACCGGGTGGTGTACTGGTACTGTAATGACTTGTGGTGCTGCTACGGATATAGCGCTGCTGTAACTGTGCGCTCCACTATATCCGCCTCCTAAGCCTCCTCCCAAGCCTCCTCCTAAGCCTCCTCCCAAGCCCCCTCCAAAGCTACCAAGACCTCCGCTATAACCTCCTAGACTGTGTCCTCCTCCAAAGATACCTCTTTTTGGTCTGGTGGATGGGAGAGCATCAGCGTAGATAAGGTAGAGGACAGAAACTAGTAGGACTGCCTAAAAAAGACATTTTAATTAGGAATAGTTAAATTGCAGGAGAGTAATTTACATTAGTTTGTAATACATTTTTGATTTACGTCATGGTCTTTTGAAGTTAACCTTTATAGTACATTCTTGTAATATACATACATATGTATCATGGAAATGTATTCTATTTATAAGGTTTTTAATGTTGCGATTTATGAAATTACTTTTATCAAAGCTTTTAGTATTTTTTACAATTTTTAATAAATCGGAAAATAACTAGAAAAAAGGTAAAGGTGAATATAAAGTAGGTTATGGTAATTTCCAACCTAAATGTGGATCCCTTCTTTTGACATAAGTATCTTGCGTAGGTAGTTATCAATGAAATTACAAATATTGGATTTAGATGGCAATTTAATACAAGAAAGATAGATCTATGACAAAAGTATCTATCTAAAGGGGAACTTTGTAAAAAATAACAACTTTTGTACAATAACTCAGTCTTTGCTTAATGTTTAATTAATATTTTTGTTATTATTGTGCTGCTCTCACGAAAAATGGGATAATGGGGCATTTCAAAAAATAAAATATTAGAAGTAATCTAGGACTATCGAAAATAGTTTTTAAACACAATTATCCGCCTAAATTTTTTACACAACATTTTGATTGATCCCGGTATAATATCACTTAAGCGAAAAATATTAGTCATTTGAAATTCGATTTTGATGATGATAATTTGATTGAACGTACTTAAATAAATTGTAAATATTAAAATATAAGATCTTTCGTAAAATCTCTTAAAATTTTGATTTTTACCCTATAAAAGAAGAGGGACTTAGTCCATTCCTTTTAGCAAAAAATTAAAGTTTGACCTTAAAAATCTGTAATTTTTTTTAACTTAAAGTATCGGATAGTGTGCTTCAAAGATTGGTAATTGGTTGAAATGAAAATGTAACATTTTTATATGTTTAAATTTTGACCTATTGTTTCCCATATTAGAAAATATTATTTTGAACACTGTATTTTATGTGTGTTATTATAAAAAACAGAAATTTTTAATTATTATTAAACAAAAACTGCGAAGGGTACTTACTGTTTTCATAGTGGTGGTTTATTGGTAAGATTGGAAGATAAACTAATGATTTTGAAAATATGCGTTGATTTTTATACTAAAAAGATTAACATTGACTAAGGCCAAAGGATGTTTTTTAATATGTTATATTTTAAATTTTAAGATCGTTTTGTGACACAATGTTTGGAATTTATACAGTGGCGTATCGTCAAAAATACCATGAAACGAATTAATTTTTTCGGTTAACGCGGAGTTTGAGACTGGGCTCATCATGTCTGATTAAATGTGTTTCTAAGAGAAGAAAAGGTATTTGTTCATGAAAAAGTGTGTTATTGTTAGACGAATGATATTATGAAATTCATGAAAATACAATTAATTGTTCAAGTGTGGCCCAGGAAATTTATTAGTGTGACGGGCTGATTTCAGTGGCGTAGCCAGAGAATATGCTCGGGGGGGGGGGGGGGCTCAGTGGGCGTAAGTAGAACATTTTTTTTTTGAGAGGAACAGTCTGGACTACATGTATTCATAACATTGTACCTAGTCAAGAAGGCAGAAAATCACTGCAGGCGAAAAACTTTCGTGGCCACGCCCAAGTTCGTTTAAATTCACCTTACTACAATCAAATTTCGAAAATTAAATTACTACCTCTCCCCTCTGCATGGTTGGCTTAAATTTGTTTTTGTAAATATATTTTTAACTTTATTTTGATATTCCTAGCTGGCTCTTTATTTAAAAAAAAACACATTTTTTATATTTGTAAAAATATGAATATTGGTGTCAATCCAAAATTTTAACGTTTGTATGACTAACCACCGATTTTCGGGCTGGGTTTTTCATCATTAGGAATAAAGTAAATATCGCTCACCAGGTCAAAATTGATAATTTTTTCAGAGATCATGTATTTTAGGAGCGTAGATCTAGAGCAGTTTTTGGTGCAAATGCTTATGTTTTGAAATACACCTTCTTAAGTGCCGTTTTTTATACTCATAATAAACCATTCTCGTTTCCTCCCGCACAATTTTTTTATTTTAAATTATCACACTTCTTCCATAAAAAATGTTTCAACTAAAATTTTTACCTTAATTTTTCTCTTTAAAAATAAATACCTAATTGGTTTCTGTTGTAAAAATAATTTATTGCATTAGGTTATATTTTTGTTGATTTAAAATAGATCTAATAAAGGAAAACTGGAACAGACAAGTATATAATAGAAAAATACTATAAAATATTATTCTATTTACTTGTTTTCCTATAAAATGCATCATAAATCAATAACTAAAATGATATGCGTCTGAAACCTTAATCTGTATATAACAGGACTTAGAGAAGGAAAAGTTTAAAAACCAAACGTTTTCTACAAGACCTTTGTAATTTAAGCCAATAATACATTATTTAAAAATAATTTAAATTAAGGGTCCAACCGTGAGATAAAAAATTAGGTTGCAATTAGACTTTTAGACCCGAGCTCCTAGGCTCAGGGAGGGCTGCAGCCCGGCAGCCCGGCAGCCCCCCCCCTTTAAATACGCCACTGGCTGATTTTAATAGGGCTTCGTGACATTTCGAACAAAACATTTTCGTGACATTCTTCCCTTGTCGACATTTCAATGGATTTATCATCAACAAGCTAAGAAGACAAACTTTGGCAAGATTAAATTTAATTTTTGTGTTTTGTGAACCATTTACTTCATTTTATTATATGACACCTATACATACGCCTCTGAATAACATTATTATGAAACATCATCATTGAATCAAAATGAGATCTGTATATTCTGCATAATTTTGGGTTGGTGGTTACATACAACCCGCTCTCGTGAGGAGTTCTCGCAAACGAACATCCGAATCGCTTAGTCCTTAAAATTTTTATTTCAAAAAATAGTTTTTATTCCTCTTTTAAGAAGAATGTTTTACCCTTTTAAGTTATAATTTAATTTACACGTTTATGTTTGTAAGTTTCTCGTTATTTGGGTTTTAAATTTTACGTTATTCACCACAAAAACTCCCGTTTATTAAATATTCCTAAAACTGGACTTAATGTTTGTCACAGACGAAAAATTAACATTTTTATTGGAAAATGAATGAGATTTAAAGGCCAGTCATTGAACTAGTTTTTTTTTGATAATTATTAATTTTGAGATTTCATTATGTCATAGAATTATGGAACGGAAACCAAGGCCCCAGATAGTAGAAAAACATGGATTATTTTATTTTTTAAATTTTCCTCATATTAATTGTAGGGAAAAAACGTTGAAGTTCAACCCGATAATAAAGAGGGGCTAGATGATTTAATTACAAATCATCTTAATGGGTGATATTAATGAATTGAAGTTTCATAGGGGGTGGTATGAATAAAACAAACGTTTGAAAAGTTGAAACTTAAAATGATGCTTTTATTTCGGCATTAAAAGCAAGCATTCGCTTGAAACTTGTTCAAATCGACATAGGATAAATACTAATTTATAATTAAAAATACATAGCGACGATCTACATTCATTAGTGATCAAATACTAAATGTCACAGTTCTTCAGCGGTACACAACCTTTATTTATTATCGCGTATGTTTTCGACGACACGAAAACATTATCGGAATCACTATTTTTGCAGAAATATATTACATATTATCGAAGTTTCGAATGCACAACAGTAAGAAACAATTTTCCATTGATACCTCATAATAGAGCGGTTTACATTTTTATGTGCCTTTGCATGGAGAAAAAACTTCTTAGGAATAGAGCTGCACTCCTCCTTATTGATAGTGAGAAACTTTATCTTAGTCTATCATACCTTACATCGGGATGGTAAGAGTAAAATTTGCACTATTTTCGAACACCGTCAAACTTCAAAGGCGGTTGTTCAACGGAAACATCTAGTGGGTTGCACTGTTTGTGTAGTCCTAACAAAAGGGTGGATCGGCTTCAACGATCGAGAAACACGTGTACCACATTGAGTACTAAATACATGCCATATTTTGGCACTTTACTGGACTTTAAAAAAGGAGAAACTTTTCGTTGTCAACCAATGTCAACAAAACATAAAACGTCAACTTTTTATCAAAACATTTTTTGATTGTTATAATAACTGGTGCGTGCGCAGTACCTCCCCAAACATTTCACGACTTCTATACAGGGGTGTAAAATAAAGGGGGTTGGTGAAATTCCCCAACATTAATGATGTTCGTTAATAATATTTATTATAGTATTTACATTTTTAATTTGCATTAATTCTCAAAATATTATTGTGATTTTTTTGAGTCCGTACTGAAAATCATGGAAACCAAACCTCAAATAAAAACTCTGGTGTGCCTATTTGTCTGAGTAACATTTAAACTTCTTTAACAGTTAGTTATAAATTCTTCATAATTTGCTACTTAGATGTCCATTATTAAAATTTCATATGCTGGGTTGCATAAATATTTTTAACCATAACTAACTAAGCAGCAAGTTTGACTGTGACATAAGGGACGTTGGCAGCCATTATTTTAATCACAATCAAACTGTCTGATTAGAAAATTAAGGTAACCGGACCACTATGATAGTGAGAAAATTATTTCTGCCAATGTCATTGATGTCACAGTGAAACTTGCTGATTAGTTGTTCACCTCCCAGGATGTGGTGCAAGTCGACAAACAAGTAGACTCTCTGTGCTTTTACAATTAAAAAAATGTATCTTAATAATTGTAGGGTAAACGTAACATCCAATAATTTTAAATTTATTTCCTACCTATATAGTATGTATATATTTCTATAACTATCGATCATAAATTTTGTAAATGAAATAAAATATTAGAAAAAAAAATGTAAAAAAACACTTTCAGTATTTTTGTTTTATTCATAATAGATACGGTATAATAATCTTAACTTGACTTACCTAAAGTATACTATATACAACGAAATATAAAATAATACCAAAACATTAAGGGTGTCAGGCAATTTTTTTTATAACTTTCAGATTTATTTATTTTGTGAACTTATCAAAAATATTTTCAAAATCCGTTCTTTACAATTTACCGGCTTTTTTTCATTAAATTTTCCAAAAAAATTAGATAACATATTTTTTATACAAATATCTATCCAATAACTCGTTTTTGAACATATTTTTAATAAGAACAGAACCGACATAAAGCTGATATAGATAAAAATGGAACCGACGACGCTCTCAAATAAAGCACAATATCACAACTGCTGTAACAATAATTTTAAAGTTAATATTATTTACTTTACTACCAGTACTTTTTGTATCCATATCCACCTCCAATAGAATGTCCTCCAATCGTTGAATATCCGCTTCCATGACCTCCAGACAAATAACCACCAGATAAATGTCCAGAATAACCACCTCCATAAGAACTACCTCCTCCATATGAACTACCTCCTCCGTATGAACTACCACCTCCAATGTAAACAGGTACTCTCTGTTTGACATACACAGTATGAGGTACTGGAACTGGCACTGGTTTATGTATATATACTGGTACTGGATGAGGTACTGCTACTTTAACTGGTACTGGAACTGGTATTCTTACTGGTACTTTAACTGGATAAGGCACAGGTCTGTCTACTGGCACAGGATACGGCCTATCTACGGGTACTGGCACGGGTCTTGGAACTTCTACTGGGTAGGGACGATCTACTGGTACAGGTACAGGGTGAGGAACTGGTACTGGCACGCGGCGTTCTACAGGAACTGGGTATGGTTGTGGCACTGGCACTCCTATTCGGTTGGTGATGGTAATGGTGCGATGCACTTGAGCTCCTAAATCTATGGTACCTAGCCCACCCCCTATGCCTCCTAAGTTACCTCCATCACCAAGTCCAAGAGAACCTCCAGAGATTCCTGATCCGATTCCGAGACCATGACCTCCAGATATGCCTGAACCAAGTCCTATACCGTGTCCAGAGGAATAGGATCCAAGTCCTACGGATGATGCATAACCGCCACCATAGCTATGACTTCCACCATAGCCTCCCCCATAACTACTGCCGTATCCTAGTGATTCTCCGAAGACACCACGTTTTGTGGTCTTCTTCTCGGAAGTTGAATCACTGGCCCATGTTGATGAGATGGTTAGGATTACGAAGATTGTCTGAAACAATAAAGAAAGGGTTTGTAAAATATAGAGGGAGTTAATTTAAAATAAATGGTTTTGGAAAATATAAAAAACTAATACAATAAAAATAAGAAGTAAAACCGACTGGTTTTATTAACGATTATTATATGTTTGTTAACTATAAAATTTATATGTAATTATGGGTATTAGTAAAATTATTAAACTAAATTTTAAAAATATAAGAAATTAATAATAACTATAATTTTCAAAGCATTAGTTAAAAGTTAGAATTTATTAATAAAAACAAAAAGTATTTTATAGCAGAATAAATTATTGATACTTTTTGGATAGTTCCAATAATTAGATTTATCCCTTTTCATTTGCATGGTTAATTTTTTTTTAGTTGACTCATCTATAAATTTTATTTTTTTAATTGTCTCTATTTTACTCTAACCTCCTAAACTTTTTTATTATGGTGTACTTAATAATTAACATATTAAAAAAAAATTGTAAATTATGTATCAGAGTTAGAAATGTATTTTTTTAAATTAAAAATTCAAAATTAAAAAAATTGTGTTTTTAAAAGACAGTAAAAATCTATCAGTTAAAAATAAAAAGCATCCGAATGTTAGTTTTTCTTATCAAAGATAATAAAAAAAATTTTCGTTTAGTACTGGGTTAAAAAATTTACGCTGTACTTACGCCTATATTCATATTAATGCCGCACTGGTACTGTAACGAATATAGTAAATAAGTGGATATATATAAGAAGATTTCACAACAAGAGGGGTGGACATTTTTACGTGTACGTGAACGAGTTACAGGGACAGAAAAACAGAAAGATGATCTACTTTGTGAGACGGAAGGCCTTGTTATGTAATTGCTTATTACAACATGATTGTGGCCAGATGTAAGTGCTGCCAGTCGGTAATCATGACTTTGAACCAGGTAGAAGTGCAGCGGTCAGAGTGCGACAATAATCCACTAGATTTATAAATATATTTTGGCTTATTAATAGTTGCCGGCATAAACCCTTGGAAAGGTAATGTTTTCGCAATTTTAATAGAAACATTTTAAAGAATTGAACATTTGTGAAATTATTTTGGCATTTGTTTACATGTCCATTTCTCTAACGCTTTTTTCTCCGAGACCTTTTGACATATTGTCTGACACACGGGTTTAAAACCACCACGAATGCAGAAAAAAGTTTGCGATATCGTCAGCTATCTGGCTTATTACGAAATATAGATAAAAAATTACACAGAAATGTATATTATTTTAATTTAAATTATATAGGTAAAAATAAGTTAGGCCCGCTTTGACTTCAAATTGTATACCTAATTTTTTGTGTTACTTTCCCTTTTCGCCTTGGTTAAGTTACCATGTGTCGGACCATATAGAGACACATATACAGGGTGGCATGGCGCATCGAAAACGAAACAGAAACATTTACTGGAAGCTCAGTTCTTTTTGGAAAAACGATCAGACCGTCGATTTTGTTTTCGAGGGGGACACAAAATTGGCAAAAAATCACGTTAACACGTGCAGCCGCCTGGGCGGGGGTGGCACCATCCCTAAAATCTTAAATGGAAAGGGGGTTGAGTGCAGATACCTTATTTTAAAGGTCTTTCAATTCCCTTACTACTGAACTGAAGAAATGAATTTTACGTTATTATAAAGGGAATTGAAAGGCCCCCCTTTCCATTTAAGATTATAGGGGTGGTGCCACCCCCGACCAGGGGGCTGTACGTGTTAACGTGATTTTTTGCCCTCGAAAACAAAATCGACGGTTCTGAGCGTTTTTCCACAAAAGAACTGAGCTGCCAGTAAATGTCTCTGTTTCATTTTTGATGCGCCACCCTGTATATTCTAAACAAATAGCGAACATTTAGGGGCTTTCTTTGGCAGTGGTACAGTATGGCGGAGGTAACAAAAAGACATTTTTTTCTTGTGAAATTCAAATAGTAATATTAATAAACTGAAAATTAAATAGGAACGCTTATAACGAAAAGGTTGTTAATAAACATACTATAATGAAACAATTCTGATAATACATAGAGAAAAATATACGTCATAGGTTGAATTTCTTCAAATGTTTTTATATATTAATATTACCTACTTATAAGCGAACAGTTTTTGGAAATCATCAAAATCAGCAAATCGAACTTTCTAAAGCAAGTATTTGCTGACTCCAGAAATATGATTTTGGGTTTACTACAAAAAATGATATTTGCCGTTGAATATTTTTTCTATCCATAATATCTTTTTATTTCAATATGTTTTATTTTTACCAGTAGTATAAGTTAAATAAGTTCATTTTTTTTACAGCAAGAAGAGACATCATCCAGGGTGATGTGGAGCAGCATACTCTCAGACTCCTGGTATCTGTCTAACCCAATTTGCACACCTTATGCAACCACTAGAAACTATTAATTATTTAATCATCGTCTATTAAACAGAATACTACTTGTACCTACCTACTTCTCCATATGGTCACCAGTCATGAATTGTATCTTTTCCGATTAATATAAACATTAATATGGCAATTTTCTCGAGGAAAATATTTTAAAAAAAATGTTCTAGTTATTTTCTCGTGATATAACTTTGATAGTTTGTTTACAGTTTTCCGTGTACGAGAGAATTAAGGAGATATTAAAGAACATAGAAATGGAATGGTAAAATTCAACTGAAATAACGTTTACTCTAAATAACTTTTCGACAATGTCAATTACTATAAAATGTTCTCATGGTCTCTTCGGAGGTAAAGTTTACATTTACATAGATAGAAACAAATTTTCTAAAGTAAATTCGACTGCGCTAAAATTTGCCATGTTAAATTGCGGTTCATCTTGATCGAAAAAAAACTAAGCAAATTATTGGGGTTTCTTCACCAATAGAAATGTGGGTAACTTATTTTCATGCAGAAAAAAATTCTAAGAAAAATATATAAGCCAAAGAAAACCCTAAAGATAATAACGAAAGTTCATTGTGTTGTAAAAAATACCGAAATTTAATTTTTTAAAATCAAAATAACTTTCTGATAATCACCAATATCTGTAGAGTGCAAATTTAAAAAGTGTTTAAAAATCCATTAATGAACATGGCAAGGATTCGGGCCAAGAGAACGCAATATTTTTGATCTAATTTAATATAACCTTGAAGAATAATGATTTTTAGAGTTTAAAATGATCGCTTTTGGTACCTTCTATACTATAAACTGGAAAGCGAAATATCAACGTCTGTTGGTTCAAAACAAATTAAAATATAAAAAATTCTCATTGATGAGCTTCCCCTGTTGTAAAGCCAGCAAAAGGTCAAAAAAGGACGAATTGATAACATCCTGCTTTTTGGAGAATTTTGTTTTTTTTTTGCAATGTTATTCATACTAGAATAAAAAAAAAGGTCAGTACAGTAAGTAAGTTGATTGTAATAAGTTATGTGCGTTTAATAATTTTCGATTTACGGAAACATAGTATGTATAACTCGTAGAAAAAGCCACATTCTCGGACTCCGTATTGTCAGTCTCGGCTTGCGCCTCGACATACAATCTTTACGGTCGTCCGGGAATGTTCAGATTTTCCTAACAGGTATACAATGTATTATTAATCAGTTCCATTGAATCTATCATGCCTATAGTCAAACATCCAGCATAATAATATGTATATCTGATATCGAAGAGATTGTATTGAATATGGATGTAAATTCTAAGACAGTATTAGTTGCTACTAAAACTACATGAGAACTATCAAATTATTAAATAATAGATAAATGCTTTTGAGGCGTCCAATTACCTTAAAAAAACAATAAACGTGCAAGCAAGTTGATCATATCAGCACATGTTACGTGTAATTAGAATCTTGATACTCGATGGTAATAGAAAAGGTTAAAGTTAATGTATTATAGAATATATTCAGTATTAACACACGAGATTATTAGATTGGATTAGCAGGTGGACAGAATCAATTGATTTCCGAGATAGAGGGTATATTTCTAGGTGTACAGGTGTTATTATTGGATACCATTTTCTTTTGCAATTGTTAGATTTAAAACAGTGGCGACTATAGTGCGGGTACTTAAACAAACATTGACTAAAAACCCGTGTAACAAAACGTCTCTCTTATCCTCATCTGTCCAACGACTGAATGAAGTTTCCAATAAATTAAATTACAAACTATGTCATTAATTGGGTTCATTTTTAAAACCCACAACTAGGTAGGTACGTACACTACTGAATTACCTCAAAAATTTTTAATCACACAGTAAATCACATAAAAACGATATCCATAACCGTAAGTTTCGCGTAGCCTCAAAATAAATATCTTAAGGTTAGGCGAACCAATGCTAAAACAACTGATCTATTTTTAGATTGCCCTTCTTCATAATGCAAATTGTTACATGCTATTTGCGTGACTAATGAATACTGCGTGACTAGTGAATATCAAAGTCATGTTGGGCGTTGGGTCTTCACTTGCTTTGAGCTAACGGACACGGGCGCTGGGGCGCGCCAAAATACACGAGTGTTTATAATTATTGTCCATCGAAGTTAACCGTGGCCCTATTATGCATAGCTACATTCGAACTAAATTAATATTGTTAATTAGAACATAATTATTTTTTAAGGTCTAAAATGGTAGCTGTATTGGTATATTAATATTTAATATTGTCGAAAAACTTTCCTCCTGGTTTTATTTTATTTTTTTGGTGAAGAGCCCCTTCACCTACTTCACCTGACGAACCGCCACTGGTTAGATTTAAAACTATAGGTAATAATCCATACAACTATACTCCAGTCCAAAATCACTATCAGTCATTCATCGCTTTCATGTAGAGTGCAGCGGGTTGTACGAAGTTAGAGGAACCAATTCCAGTATATTTTTGAAATTCTAATAGAGCTAAATATTTATTGTCTTTGAATTTTTTGGCTCTGACTTTATAAAAGCCGCTGTTTTCAACATAAAAGCGATGAGTCGCTGATAATAATTTTGGACCAGGAGTATAGATCTAGAATCTACACTATCGTGGGTAGAATATCATTAACCCACGAGAGGACAATTAAAATAATTTACTTTTAATTGCGAAGTGTTTTTTTAGTCAATAAAGTCTATAGACTATCTGTGGATAAATTAGGTCAAGCTCGGTACGCTTGGAAATATTTGCATATTAAAATATAAAATCATGTTATAATTAAATTGCTACAACATCAGAACGAATTTAATTGATATAAATGTTTAAAAAACGTCTCCGGGAGCTATTATAATGCAGTTACTCTAATATATTATTAACTCCATGCAGATAAAATTATTGTTGAAAACCGATGCGGTCATTATATTGCTTGTCTACGGAATGCTTTATTTTTATTGTGTATTTTATTTTGTAATATCCACTTAAATAAAGATTATTTGTCATTTCTTGTCATTTCTTGTCATTCTTTCGAATTAGGCTTTTTTTTCCTCTTCATTCGCTGCCAGGCCCATACCCGAGGAGACCTACAGCTTAACGTGGGTTCCGAACCACGATCCTCAGTCATGCAACACCCCCCAAGGGCTATCAACCCTTGGTTTCTTGCTATTGCATGACTTACCGATTGGGGAGTGTGTATCTTCTTTCGTACCCCACGAGATGTCCGATCTCATCCGGCCTGGTAACCGGCGTGAATGGAGTGGGTTGGGAGATGATACCTTCTACACTGTTCCCTGCATTTTTAAATCGGTCGAATACCAGTAACTTACCTCTGAGCTACTGTCGTGGTATTTGATTATTTGAATATTTTTAAAATGTCTTGAATATTGAAAATATTTAAAAACAATAATTTTTTGAAAATTGGGGGTCATCCCATCGAATTTCATGTATTTCGTTTCTAATATTAGACTTTAAATATTTAATATTAACCCATCAATTTTTGTAAACATTATTCTTTAAATCACCCCACAAATAAAAGTTGAAAGGAGTGAGATCTAGGAGTCTCAATTTTGATTTGATAAAGTAGCTTTCGTTAAATTTTTGTTGGGTCCGACCGGGCTTTAAAGGGGATTTCTACTGTGATGGTTTCAAAAAATGGAAATTTTTTTCCGACGTTCTTCGACTCTCTATAGCCTCTAGAATAACCGCGTGTAAACGTTTTTACCAAATCTACTCCAAAAAAAAGTTACATCCAATTTTATGATTGCCGATCAGTTCTCACCACTAGCCGCTTTTGAGTTAAGCCGCGTTCTCAAGGCTACGTTCTGTCATCAGCGATATCATCTCGACCAATCACGGTCGTCAGGCCAGGTTTGCAAAGAAGCAGGAAGAATCAGCTCGTTTATCGTGTTTTGAGGAAGAGGAGAGTGTAATCTACGGGCCAGGCATCGCAGACTAAGTGGCAGTAAGACTATTTTGTTATGAGCCACCGTTGAAACTTTAAAGTTGTTTTTCTCGAAACTCTGTTTTTCGCGCTGGCGGAAAGTACTTCGGGATGTTCAAATTATTAGAATTTAATGATTTTGGTCTTAAAATCCTCGGAATACAAGTGGTTATGGCCTCCTCTAGAATTAGGTATTTTGCGATATTACAGAAAATGTTACGGCCCTTAAAATGCACAAAAAAAATGGTATATTTTCAAAAAAAATTTTAAATCTCGCGCCATTTTAACAGTTACTCGAGTTTTGACTTGATTCTAGTGGGGGCTATATATAACTACATGCTTACAATTGAAGAATCTGGGTCAATTTTATTTTTGTCATGAATAGAAAAATTTATTTGAATTCCGCCAGCAAGTTACGTTTTTTTTAAGGGGGTAACTTCAGCACCCTGTAGCACCCTCAAGTTTTTAATTTTTTGGGGGTTGAAAAATATTTTTTGGTACATCTTATCTTTAATAAAATGAATTGAAAACTTGTTTTTCTGCATGTGTCTTATTATCCCCAGAAAAAAATCGTAAAGAAACGATGAAAATAGGACCATCACAGTAGAAATCCCCCTTAATTTACCGCGTTATATGTCGGTTCTTCTTCGATTGAATTACAAAAAAAATAACCAAATTATTAATTTTTTTTCCAATGAAAAGGTGGTATCAATGGGGGTGTGGGAAAGTTATTTTCATGCACAAAAATATGTTTTAAGCCAATGAAAACTTATAATTAAGTGATTCATTGTATCGTAAAACATATTGAAAATAATTTTTTTTTAAATAACTAAAAATCGTTATTTAAAAAGATAATTTCTTTCATGATCAGTAATTTATAACAAAAAGGTTTAAACCATGATTTGAAAACATATAAGTTATGAAATACATATCGGGACCATATAAAATATTCCCCAGACATTTATTGACTTAACAATACTATAAAAACTACAACAGCTCTCAATTACACAAATACCTTATATAACCTTTATAAAAAATGCACGGCACCTGGTCAAAAAAAATTTAACACCCAAAAAAATTACGAAATTTTTGGGTGCGTAATGTCAATTTATAGTAACAATATCCTCATTTATATGAAAACAAATAATAAAAAACAAAAATGTCTTTCATTCAAGTGTGGACACACCGGATTGTTATGTGCTAAAAAGTTGTCGAACAAATAAATCTTGTCTTTTGTTATGTAAGAAGAATAATTGTAAATGGGTTTTCACTGATTTAACTTTGACCTCAGGTGGTCGACATTTTGCTAAATCGTTTAATTTATTGTTTGCTTAATTTTTCTGTCTCTTATGGGTGATACATGTGTTGTGTATATGCAATGTTTAGTGGATTAAGTAATAATTAAAAATATATTTTTTTAAATAATAGCTATAGTAAAGGGTGATTTTTTAAGAGTGTCCGAACTTTTATCCGAGAAGGCTGTGAAATGAACTGTCACTTTTCGCGCTTGTAGTGTCAGAATTATTCAGTATAGTCTGGCAAATCATTATGGAAAGAATGACACCAGAGCAACGCTTGCAAATTGTCCAAATTTATTATCAAAACCAGTGTTCTGTGCGCCAAACTTATCGAGCCCTTCGTGAATTCTATGATGCTCATAATCGCCCAACCGAACGAGGTATTCGCCGAGTTATAGACAAATTTCTAACGCAATTTACATTACTCGATATTAAACCAAAAACCAGACAAAAATCTGTGCGTTCCCAAGAAAATATTGACGCTGTAGCTGCCGGTGTTGATGAAGACCCAAATTTGTCAATTCGTAGACGTTCACAAGAAGTTGGGCTTTGTTATTCGACTACGTGGACAATTTTGACTAAAGATCTTGGTCTGGTGCCTTACAAGATTCAGCTTACCCAAGAACTTAAGCCGCAAGATCATCGTTTGCGTCGCACGTTCGTTGAATGGTCTCTTAGTCAATTGCAACTTGATCCACAATTTTACCGCAAAATTTTGTTCAGCGACGAAGCTCATTTTTGGTTAAACGGTTACGTCAATAAACAGAATTGCCGCATTTGGAGTGCAAATAATCCCAAAATGATTCAACAATTGCCGTTGCATCCAGAGAAATGCACGGTATGGTGTGGATTATACGCCGGTGGCATTATTGGGCCGTATTTTTTTAAAAATGAAGCTGGAAACCGCGTGACAGTTAATGGGGATCGTTACAGAGCGATGATTAATGAATATTTAATTCCAAATTTGAATGATATTGATTTGGACGAGATGTGGTTTCAACAGGACGGAGCCACATGTCATACAGCCAATGCAACCCTGGATTTATTGAGGGAAGAATTCGGTGAAAAAATTATTTCGAGGAATGGACCTGTCAACTGGCCCCCAAGGTCGTGTGATTTAACGCCATTAGATTATTTTCTGTGGGGTTACGTTAAATCGTTGGTCTATGCCAATAAACCGGCAAATATTGACGCATTAGAACACAACATAACGCGGACAATTGCAGGCATAAGTCCCGAATTGCTTGAAAAAGTGGTCGGAAATTGGATTGACAGAATGCGCTTTGTTAGAAGAAGCCGAGGCGGACATTTGACTGAAGTTATTTTCAAACATTAATGCCATTAAGTGTTATTTCACATAAAGTAAATAGCTTAGAGATATCTAATATGGTTGTTGTTTAATTTAAATTTAAAGTTCAGACACTCTTAAAAAATCACCCTTTATAAGCAATACTGCTTATAAAACCGCGGTTGTGGCTCAGAGGTAAAACTACCGCGGCGACCCGGGTTCGATTCCCGGAGTGGACATACGTACAATAAAAAAAATATGTCCGAAATTAGGTGGATTTAAGAATGCAGGGAAGAGTGTAAAAGGTATCATCTCCCAACCCACCCCATTAACCAGGCTGGATGAGACCGGACATCTCCTGGGGTGCGGAAGAAGGTACACACTCCCCAATCGGTAGGTCATGCAATGGCAATAAACCAAGGGTTGATAGCCCTTGGGGGGTGTCGCATGACTGAGGATCGTGGTTCGGAACCCACGTTAAACTGTAGGTCCACTCGGGAATGGCCCTGGCAGCGAATGAAGAGGAAAAAAGCCTCATTCAAAAAAAGGGCAGAACGGCAACAATACTGCTTATATTATAGCATTAGAATTATCATATTACTGACGTGTTTGTCTGAAAGACCTTATATATAAAAATAAAAAAAATTATTGTGAAGTACCTCAAGGTTCAGTTCTCGGTCCCTAATTTTTATAAATGGGAACTTTTTTCATTCTTTTTTGGCACGTTTATTATGTTTACTTAAAAACGACTGAGACTATCGAATTTATTTCAAAAAATGTTTATTTATTGGGAGATACTAAAGTCGTTTTTGTATCTTTAACGTTTGTACCATTGGCGAACGCCTAGATAAGTATTTCAAATTTAGTTGCAGAGCTTCGGCTGTCACCAAATATCACCTCTAATATTTGAATAAACTAGTGCATATTTGGTATCAATGAATTAAAGGTTGAAGCGTTGTTTGTCTTGTTGAAGTTGTAACTTTTAGATAGAGAATAAAAAACTTTATAAAATAGTTTTATTTTAAACAGTTTTTACTGTTTAACATAAATTATTCTTGTAGGTTAGGTTTGGGTTAGTCCGTCGGTGGATTATATATAATAATATTCCTGATTCCGGTTTATCAATTTAAAAATGAATAAAATAGGCAAGGGCCTGTCGACATATTAAGCACCGGTTCCCACAGATCACCGAAGTCAAGCGGTGTCGAGCGCGGTTAGTACTTGGGCGGGTGACCGCTTGGGAACACGGCGTGCTCTTGCCTCAGGGAAGAGTGTAAAATGAATCGACACCTAGCCATCCTATTCACGCCGGACAGGCCGGATGAGATCGGATATCTCGTAGGATAAAGGTGTCGTTTCACACTCCCCAGTCGGTAGACCACATTTGTGGTCGATGACCGGTTCAAGATGGCCTACGTAGTCGGCGAACCGTAAAAAAAAAAAAAAAAAAAAAATGAATAAAATAAAAGAGGAAAGACGTATGTAGCCTACCGAAAAACATTTTGTAAACACTATTGATGACTTCAAGAACAAAAGTGATTGAATCATTTTCAAATAGCAAAAAGACGTATAGAGTTTTCTTATAAGATAATTTGAGTGTTTTGTGAACATTTTTTGTTACAACTATTGCAAATGCTCCATTTAATTAGTCGGTAAGGTTTTCGATATTTTTATATACCTACAGGGTTGTACAAATTCGATGCACTAACATTGCTATCTCGGTAACTACAAGAGATACAGAATTTGGTAAATGGAGGCAAAGTTGCATATTTTAATGGTGAACAATTTGTTAAAAAGAAATTTATTCAAATTTCGATAATTTCCAAAGATATCCGAAAAATAAACAAAAAACTTGTTTTTATTTTTTTATGACAAAAGACTTATTATTTTTAAAAACCAAGGGCACTTTCTTAAGTATTTTACAAGGTAATAATTTTAAGAGTTCAAAAGCTACTCAAAAATTTTTAAAAAATTCAGGCCCGAATTAAAAACAATTGGGTTGATGTAGGTATCTAAAAAAACGAACGTCGTATCTGAAAAATAAGCTTATTTTCTTAAAGAGCATAAAAAATTGTCTTAAGTAAGTGCTGTTGGTTTGTCCAAAAAATCAATATTTTGTCTTAAAGACAATAAAAACACAAATTAATTTTTTCTTGTTTTATTTTCGGATGCTCCCGAAGTCATCGGTTTTTTTTTTAACAAATAATTCATCATTAAAATGTGCAACTTTGCCTCCATTTAACCAAATTTATATCTCTTATAGTTACTGAGATAGCAATGTCAATGTATCGAATTTGTAACACCCTGTACTCTCATCAAAGATTTTTGACTTGATATTTTGGCCCCACCTATCACGAGTCGCCACTGCTGCCAGGACATAATAAGACATAAAGAGAACGATGATAACCTTTTTTTTAGACACGTCAGTTGGAATAAGAGGAAAGTTTTGGTTTTTTTACTTATGGCGTTAGAGAACGTGGGGGAGGCGGCGACCTTTTTTTTTTTTATTTGGGTAGTGCCCATTGGCTAACCCATCCCAAAAATTTTGGCGGCACCACTGGTTTGACCTGTCCTGACTATTTGAAGTACAGGGCCTATTTTTGGTTATTGGGGGCCCTAGGCCCGTTACGCACTCCGGGGGCGCATATAGAGCCAATTTCGGGCGAGGAGGGGGAAAGTAGGTACCCAGCCAAAAAAAACGCAGTATGAAATATCAAAAAATTCTCTTCTCAATAGTGACTTCTAAAAAACGGGATTCAGGCGGTATGATTGAATTAAATAAGCATAATTTAAAAAACTTCTGATGGAATAAATATGGCATACAGAAAAGCCGACATAGATCAAAGAAAAAATCGAACTTTCCGCATGATCCATTTGCCTTCCTTTGTGAGTTTTTATTTATTTAATAATATTTTTATTAAAAACAGTGACTTCTAAAAAAAGAGCGTATCTCGGCTCTAAAATACTTCTTACCCTTAAAAGTGACTTCTAAAAAAAATTATGACTCTTCACAGGCTCACCGTAAAAAAGATCCCATTTGGTAAGGCTCGGGGGGGCTGTCATCCCCCCCCCCCCCCCCCCCGGAATCCGGGCCTGCACTACTCTTACTTTTTACCAAAACTTCTATAATTATTTTTATTATTCATCAAACATAGTATCGTCGGAGTAGGAAAATTCGTACTATATGATGTGCTCTAGTTTTATTTCTGGACCTCAGTGATGGACTTTACATTTATCAGCTGCTTCTATCTTGGAGAACAGTCAGAATCTGCAGAAATTTGAAATACCTCCTCAGGAATATTATTTGACTGACGATATTGAATGAAGATAATGTTGATAACTTTTTTGGAGGACAACAAGGACATCGTATAAAGTTGACGAGGATTATGTGTAAAAACGAAATGAACAAAAAAAAAATCGTTGTTAGTTTTTGTTTTAGTTTATTGGTCTTTCAGTTCTCCTCAACTCTTCAAAGGAAACTAATTTCTTGTCGTTATGGTGAAAGAAAAATTTAAATAAAATATAGATTGGCTCGAAAAATCACAGTAACAAATTTTTAATTTGCTATTTTTTATTATAATAATTGTCGACTGGATCCCAATTTAGAAAGGAAAAACATTTTTATTATTTCTTATGTAATTTTATTAAAATAGAGTCGTAACTTTTCAAATAGCTGTCTTTTAAGCATATATCTTTCTAATAAATATTTAACATTATAAGGAGAAAGAAATATCAATCAATAATTTGATTTTATTACACTTAACAAAATTTGTATTATATTTAATACATTTTTTAATTAGATATACCACAAACAAACATGCCGTTATTTTTTTAACTCACTTTCTTTAAAAAGTATGATGTTTGTATATATCAAATACATTTTCAATACAAAAATATTTTTACTTAACTGAGGTATAAAACTAGTTAGAATAAAGTGCAAACAATATAAACATTATAAGAAAATAGTATTTTCTTGACAAAAGTATGAAGATATTATTCAGTAAAATTTTATTTAGAGAGCCAGGTTTTACCTAGCGATTATAAACTTTTCACGTGACAATAATTCTGTTACTTAAAGTCTAGTAGATTATGTAACGAGGTTGGAATGAAAATTTGATCCGAGTGGAAGATTCCGAACGCGAGCGTAAGGAACCACGAGTATCGAATTTTCATTCTATCCGAGTAGCAGACTATATAGGTGGAGTATTATCTGATTCATCCGATTTTTCACTCATATTTTGACTTGCACTAAAATTTGTCTGCTGACATTGACAGCTTTGAAATTCATGGCAACCTATGTCGTTTAGATCAATTACAGAATATTTATTCCGTATCTTGTTATGGAATGAAAATACACACAAAACGCATAAGAAGCAAGTGTTTCAGAATAAATATTCCAACTCAAGAGCAAGAATTTTTACATTCTATTATCAAAAATGATTTTGGAATTATTGCATTCAGTAATGGGGTGGACAGAATATTTACGGTTACATATTTCAACATCCCTACCTCCCCCTCAAACCTGATCCTCGCTCTACCAAGGTATTTCCTCCAAAACAAACGTAAACCCATCTGCCCTATTGTTTCTCATCTAAGTTTCTTTTATCATTGCTTTGCAATATCAATAGTCCATAGGCGTCCTCAGAAACATTTTTTGGCGGGTAAACAATTTTTCATCAGAAATTTAAGTTCCTGGGGAAAGGGTAGCAACGCGATGTAAAGGGGTTTATGAATAAAGTTCAATAATATAATAAAATGTCATCTCTTATGTTGATACTGTAAACGGAGTTAATTTTTTTGGTCAGGCGAGTGCCCCCACCCATCTGAATGCCCATTTTCTGAAATGTCTGATTTTTGGTACTAAATACTACTTTGTTAATAAATGAATACGCATGTCAGTGAATTACAAATTGCTATAATCATATTTCGATAGTATACAGCAAAAATTGACTAGGTCGAAGTCCAAGACGAATTTCGGGCTTGACCACTTTGTTATGAATAACTAAAGATTCATTTCATAAATTTCGGACTCAAACTTGGTCGGCTCTGTCTTCCCTCTTATAAGTGGGATGAAACCATCGTAAGGTATATATAAATAAAGTCTTTTTACATTTGATGAGTATTTCAAGTATAGACTGATGATAATATACACACAAAGTATTTACATTTTTTGATTATTTTCTAAAAGCTACATCCTACTGATATGTGATCGACTGAGGAGGTAATCTAGGAATAGGATCCCCGAATGCTCCTGTAGGCAGTTGACTCGGGTGTACTCTTTCAACTAGCACCTGCGGCATTGTGGGTGTGGCGTAGTTGTTTCTGGTCTTTAAGGGACGGATTCTGGCAACTGGCGTACCAAAGCCTGCTGCGTTGGGATCGAGACGTTCGTAGCCATTTTGATCTACAAATTAAACTTTTTATTAGGATTTAAACCGTTATGGTTTTCGCGGGGTTAAAGAAAACATTAGGCATACGTCAATATTTTTATTTGATTTAAAAACTCAAAATAGAACCACCAATGAAGTTTTAATCAGAGGTTTCCAAGCTTTTTTTTCTCATAAACCACTTTAAAAATTTTGCTGGTTCCGGTGGACCCCTTGCAGACATTTCTACCATAGTCTCAAAACTCGACAAAAAATGTGAAGATCTAACTATGGAAATTTGCGTTACGGCTGAGTTCCAACGACGAATTAACAGTTTTCGAAAAATAGTGAGAATTTATTGGTTAATTGATTGTGCTGTGCGTGAATGTCAAAAAAGTAAAGTTGGTCAATCAAAAAAATGATTCCGTTCAACTTTACTTTTTTGACATCTACTCACAGCACAAGAAACGAACCTATTCTTCTAACCTATTTTATTTAAAAAACTCTCGGAGTGGTAAAAATAAAAAGTAAAATAGTATATTTTATTGTGTTCTCGACACGTTGTACTGAATATGGAATATGCAAGTTTTTACAAGTAACAGTCGCTGAGCTTCTTAAAATATTATCTGCCTACATTGACATTTTAGTTCTTCACTATCGAAACCAGATAAATTTTCGTGGACCCCCGCTTAAAATTTGTAGACCATTTTTTTGTCACGCCAACGTAGACCCCCGTCAAGTCTTCCGTGGATCCCTGGGGGTCATTTTTTTAGCTATATACTTACCAACTACTTGTTGTTGAGGTATAGTGGGTGTAAATAGGGGCTGGTTAAACTGATACCCATTGCTACTCAGTTGATTGGCGAAATTGATTCGAGGTATGGGCGCTGGTTGTTGACTGGGGGTGGCCGCTGGAACTAAATTTGGAGTAGCTGCCAATGGAGGGTAAAGGGGTGAGCGTCCATTGGGACGTGGTTGCTGACGCTGATTGGAGTAGGCTATTCCTCCAGAGCCCAGTGCAAATGCTCCTACAATTGAGGGTTATGTTAATAAAACTGGTTAAAAATTTTACTTCAAGTATTATTTTATAATTTACTTTAAATTAAAATTATAAACGTAATTTTGCAATAATGTTAATTATACACTACTCGTATATCAATATAAAAACAATAAAGAAATGACAACCAACACATTAATAAATAATTGGAACCACTAACAAAGAATGTGTTTAAGCTGTGATTTAAGTCATTTTTTAAATAGTATTGCTACTGTAGATATAATCATTGGAATTTAGTAACATTAATTTATTCGAATAAGATATTAATCCTATTAAATCGTTAATAGATACATTATCTAGATTTAGTAATAAAAAACAAGTACAACTCTTTAATACAAAAAAGGGGATCTAAATATTCACTACAGGAAAAATTAAAAATTCAAAAACTAGATATGCAACAAAATATAAATCATAATAATATAAATAATATCCAGTTTAATGACAGAAAGTTTATGGCTAAGAAATCATAATAATTACAAAAATAAGGACTGGTTCATGGGTGATTATTTGCAACAATTTTATTACAGTTATTATTATTATTTATACTATGTGTTAATTGAATTAATATGCAAAATGTTTTTTTTATAGTTACAAAAATAATTTATTGGAGCTCTTATATAAAACAGTTGCAGTCAACAGTTCTTGAACTATATACTTAAATCTTAGAATCATTATATCAGTTTCAAGAATAATTATTATTTTTAAAGGAATAGGCAAGGGCCTGTCGACATATTACGCACCGGTTCCCGCAGATCACCGAAGTCAAGCGGTGTCGAGCGCGGTTAGTACTTGGGCGGGTGACCGCTTGAGAACACGGCGTGCTCTTGACTCAGGGAAGAGTGTAAAATGAATCGACACCTAGCCATCCTATTCACGCCGGACAGGCCGGATGAGATCGGATATCTCGTAGGATGAAGGTGCCGTTTCACACTCCCCAGTCGGTAGATCACATTTGTGGTCGATGACCGGTTCAAGATGGCCTACGTAGTCGGCGAACCGTAAAAAAAAAAAATTTTAAAGAAATATCCAAATTAAAAATTTAATGAAATAAAATTTTTTTTATAATTTGTGACACAACAATTTTTCAAAAATATAAACAACTATTACTAGAAGACACATATTTTGAGTTGAAACGTCGTTTGCTATATCCCAATAATCTAATTTTTTTGGTACATATTTGACTCTTACCATTTCCAAGATTTATAACTCCCAGACCGCCGGAACCCAAAAATACTGCGCCATTATTTGAAGGAACATTAGCAGCTGCTGCACTGACAGGTACTGCCGGTGGAGGTTGAAGGGGGATCACAGCAGTACCTAAAAATTTTTTTGTATAATTTGTATACTTCATTCAAGTTAGTGGGGAAGTATACACACATCAAGATTCTATGCTTTTTATGAACTGAAACCATGCACTGCTCGTTCGCTGGTTTGTTTATTATTGTTACAAATATTAATGCAGTCCAACATTACCGTATATATTTTAGCAGCTTGTTAAATTTGTCCAAATATCACTTACATTTTTTTTTTAAATGTTAGTAAATTAATTTTATAATTTTAATTTAAACTAAAATACCTGTAAAAGATTGTGGTGCTGTATCCGACGGTTCTTGTACCGGCTTTTCCACAGAATTGGATAGTGCCACAGGAGCTATACTAGCTTTGGACACAGAGAATGTATCACCTAAAAAGATATTTAAAAACATTATTTATCAATCTAGTATGTTTAAGGTATGTATTGTATACATTTCTTGCATAAATACAAACTTCGCAACAACCATAAGAGTGTTTATTTATTTATTTAGGGGACTAGCCCAATCAAAATATTGTACAAAACAGATTAAAACATTTAAGACAATAATATATAAAAAAGCATAATAATAGGTTAAAAGAGCATATTCCATTGCTTTACACTTATAAACAGACCACATTAAAAAAAAAAGAATTAGAGAAGTAGTCAATAGGTTTCCTTTAACCTGCCCTTTAAAGCGCTCTCGGAAATATTGAATAAATCAACTTCAATCTCAGTCTCATTTACATGCATCATACTGGTAATGACCGAATTTAGATCATATCTGGTACGATGAAAGTCAATACCAAATATTCTTGAATTTCTCAAGTTCCTAGTGGGAATGTTGCCTTGCTTGCTTGCCGTTCTGCCCTTCTTTTGAATTAGGCTTTTTTCCTCTTCGTTCGCTGCCAGGGCCATTCCCGAAGGGACCTACAGTTTAACGTGGGTTCCGAACCACAATCCTCAGTCATGCGACACCCCCCAAGGGCTATTAACCCTTGGTCTATTGCCTTTGCATGACCTACCGATTGGGGAGTGTGTACCTTCTTTCGCACCCCACGAGATGTCCGATCTCATCGGGCCTGGTTACCGGCGTAAATGGGGTGGATTGGGAGATGATACCTTTTACACTCTTCCCTGCATTCTTAAATCCACTAAATTTCGGACATACTTTTTTTATTGTAGGTATGCCCACTCCGGGAATCGAACCCGGGTCGCCGCAGTCGAATGCCAGTAGCTCTACCTCTGAGCCACAACCGCGGTTACCTTTTATGTTATAAATAAGTTGCGAAATATAAATTTTATATCTAACCCCCATTTTTTCTATTGGCGTAGAAATTTGAAATGTACAATTATTAAAAAGCTCTAGTTGTACGCTTATGGATCCATATCAAATAAAATTTCGAATGATAGAAGAGTTTTGGACTTGCATTGTCTTTATTTGTTTTAAATCGAAACGTTTCAACTGGTAAGTATCTCCAGTCGTCTTCTGGTAAATAATTATAATTATTTTATGGCATTTTTGTAAAATTATGTCAATGTAACATATTCTCGTAAAATCGCATAAGCCGTATTAAAATTATAACAACAATTTTTCAAAATTGTAATTTAAGGGCCGTACAGCGCTTCTGCAGCCCTCATTATTAGGTAATGCAATTAGCCCCCCGGCGGGGGGGGGGGGGGGGGGGAGGTGGGGAGGTGGTCCTGCTAGGCGTTATAGTTATACGTTTGAAGGGAGGGTATTTTTTTATGTTAATCTGAAACCTAGTATGACAAATAGTAACAGGTAAAAGTGTATGAAATTATTAGAAATTCAACCCATAAAATTCACAATATTCTGAACACATTTAAAAAAAATAACTTGTACTTAACAGTCACCGCTACCCACGGTTCAAAAAATTTATTGTGATATTATCTTGTTTTTAAATACAATTTTTTATCATTATTTCTTTTTATCGATTGATTAATCTAAAGTCAGAATTCCATATTGCAAATGTCATGGTTTCAAGATCATCATTTTTCACACCTGCATAATTAAAATTTTAATATGAATTATTATTTGGTCAATGAACTTTTTTTTAAAATTAATAAAAGTGTTTAACAATAATTTAAAAAAACTGTATTTTTACTAAACGCAGAGCAATTAGGCGTAGAAAAAATTACGCCTGGTCAATACTGCAATTTATAAAACTAGGTATGGAAAACGACACGAATTATTGTATAATAGAAAAACGTTTGTTACATCACTATTAGTTAAAATTTAGGACCTATTACAACCATATTTAAATTAGCCTTATATTAATTAATTATGGACTTCATGCAGGGTTCTTTTACTGATTAGAGATTAAATCGCGGAATCAAAAAATCTCGAATGCGCCTAAACAAAATTATGGGTGGTCTGTAATTTATTACATTATCGCCAATTTCTTTTCTTCATTTGTCAACATTAAAGTAGATATACATTTTTAGGTGCAATTACTTCCTTTTTTTTCTTTTAATAAAGAGTAAGAATTCAAGGTCTGAACTTACAATAATTATTATTATTAAAATAACGTAAATATAAATATACCATTAGATTAAAAAAGGCAAATAATGGGACTCTAATGATCAAAATGTTCATTTACGGTATAATAAGTTTTTCCATTAATAAGTTTTTCATCATTTGTATTTATTAAAGAGCGCATTTTGTTTAGTTATTATTATAATTAATTATTGAATAATTTAAAAACTAAGAAAATTTTATTTTTTCTTGCTCTCTGGTAAAATTTATTAAAAAAGCCCAAAACACATTTTTTTAGCATCATAAACTATACAGGGTGGAATTGTTACCTGGAATAAATTCAGTATTAGAAAGCTCCTGTATTTGCGGAGAAAATACGGAATTACGGATGCCTTTATTTTTAGTTTGGCATACTTTTTTTGCGTCTTTATGAAATTTACCCTTCTTTTTGGGGTACAAACCACCCCCAACTTTTTTTCTTAAATGTAAAGTTACCTATGTATTGCGATAACTCGTTGGAAAGGGCATAAAAAAAGGAATACGACCAATTATTTACTTTTATATTTCGGTAATCTAGACGCTATTCTTTTTATTGTAAAAATTGTTTTCTTTTCTTCCAAACCGAAAAAAAAAACAAACAACCTAATCAATAACATGTTTCCTTTTTTTTAGCCAGCCTGCGCTGCCTAAACCAAAATTGTAGTATGAATTGTTGCTAAAATGGCCAGTTAATATTTTTTTTATATGTCTATGGTTTCTACCCCCAAAAGAGGGGTACATTTCATGACGGGGCGAAAAAAATGTACCAAACTAAAAATAAAGGCACCCGTATTTCCGTATCTTCTCCGCAAATAAAAAGGCTTTCTAATACTGAATTTATTCCATTAAAAATTCCACCCTGTATATTGAATCCTTTGAAAAAATATTTTTCTCTCAAGATCAAAGTTATTTTTCCATTAATCTAAATAAAAACAATAAGTTTCTTACCATGAGGAATTGGTAAAAATGTTTCTATTCCCAAAGAATAAAGATTGGTTTCGTGTAAAGGTAATCGTAGAGGTTCGTGTAAGTCAAAATGAGGCGAATACATGTACGGACTAGAATAATAGCCTCTCTTGCTTCTTGCTTCTGTACTATATGTTAGACAGAGAAGTGTGGACAGAATCAGCAATATCTGAAATAAAGAAGGATTTAATGAACGAGTTAAACATATAATTAATTTATGTAAACATCAATAAGCAGTCTCTTGGCCCGAAACTTTTTAAATTTGGACTAAATATTGGAGACAGTGGCGGCTCGCGGTCTTAGAAAATGGTGAAGAGCTAGATATAGTGCGGGTAGGTACTTAAACAAACATTGACTAAAAACCCGTGTAACAAAACGTCTCTCTTATCCTCATCTGTCCAACGACTAAATGGAGTTTCCAACAAATTACAAACTATGTTATTAATTGGGTTCATTTTTAAAACACACAACTAAGTAGGTATGTATACTACTGAATTAACTGAAAATAAAAACAAAACTTTTTAATCACACAGTAAATAACGTAAAAACGATATCTATGTTATATCCCAAATATCCTTAGATTATAAAGAATTAGTCTAAGTCACTTATCTGTAAAGGATGCAGGTGTTTATCACAATATTAAATTATATTTTATCATATTCAATTTCGCCACTGCAACAGGTTGCAGGTGCTTATCAAAATAGAGTATTATATTCTTTATATTCAATTTCAATGTTATCTTTACTTTTGCTGACCAAGATGGGAACCATTCTAGCACTGTCCTAGAACTTTTCCATGACGTCAACAGAACACATAAATACCTCCATCCAAATACAAAATGTTCAGTTTAGACAAGACTAGATGCTAGTATCTTTATCAAGTAAACGTTAACCTTTGTAACATTAATTGTTAGTCGTGAATAAAAATAAGTGCTTTTTTAAAAAGTGTCTTTAATCGGCCACGATATAACAATTTGGCGCAGTCGTTCGGATGTTTTGATCGCGAAAAACGCGAGTGAATTCCAATTCTTAGCAAAACAAGAATCTACCCTCAAGAAAAAGTGAATTTTCAAAAAACGTCCCACGTAAATTAAACCGTCCAAAAAGGACACAACAAGAGAAGAATTACGAAGAAAAGTTCTCAAAGAACTCAAACAAAGAAACCCACCCTGATCGACGAACTACTTTGTAGAACAAGTGGCCTGCGGGCAAGATCTAACTACTTGGTGGTCATCGAATTTCTAACTGTAATTGAAGTTGACGTGAAGCTACCAAACGTCGTGTGGATTAGGAGCACCTAGTGGAACCCCTGGCACGTCGCAGCTTTCACAACGGCGTGTGGATTAGGAGCACGTAGTGGAACCCCTGACACGTCGCAGCATCAATACCACGTGTGGATTAGGAGCACTCAGTGGAACCCCTGACACGTTGGACAGTTAACCCCTTCTGTACCTCATCGAGATGTTTTTTCAACTGATGTAAGTTGATTTATTGTAACATTGTTGAATTTTACCAATTGTTGATTTATTTTTATATTTCGCAAATATTTGTTCATCATATTTACCAACTGATTTGAATTACCCTCGTAACTTTTAACAATTTTATATTTCCCCTCTAAACTTGTCTAAACTCACCGATTATTTTAGTAACGAATACATAAATAATCAATAAACAAAAATGGCTCAAAACGACGTTCCCCAAAACAACGTTCCTCAAAACGAAGAAATTGAACCATATAAATTATCAGAAATTTTCTCTCTCGTACCGGAATATGACGGAGATCAAATTTCGCTTAATACTTTTATTAACGCGTGTAACCGAGCTCACGATATGTGTGCAAACAATCAAGAAATACTGCTAGTGATAAGAATTAAAAATCAATTACGCGGTAAAGCTGCTCAATTAATAAACTCTAGAGATCTAGATACGTGGAATGACATTTCTCAACTTTTAACGGTACATTTTGGAGATCCAAGAGATCTGACTTCTCTAATACAAGATTTACAACGCGTACATCAATTGTCAAACGAAAGTCCTTTAACTTTTGCAGGTCGAATACAAACGCATAATGCAAAAATGCATTCAGCCGTGGCAAAACAAATTTTAACTCAAGCGCAAAAGAACGCACAAATTTTATTAATTGACAATATGTGTTTAAATACCCTTTTAACCGGCTTAGAACCAAAATTAGGCCAACTCATTAGGGCAGGAAACCCCAATACGATGTTAGATGCTATAAACAGAGTAAAACGGGAATTACAATTGTCTTATTTCGAAAATCAAAAATTTCAAAAAATTCAAAAGCCTCAAACACCAATTCCAAAATTTTGCTCTTTTTGTAAAAGAAATGGGCATAATGTAAATGAATGCAGAACAAAACAATCGCAAAGGACGCAGTCCACACAGCCTCAAAATCAATTCAGAACGCAGTCAGCATACCCTCAAAATCAATACAGGACGCAGTCCACATACCCCCAAAACAATCAACAAAGGACGCAGTCCGCATATCCTCAAAACAATCAATTCAGAACGCAATCTGCATACCCCCAAAATAACCAACAAAGGACGCAGTCCGCAAACCCACAAAATTACACAAGACAAAATTTTCAACCCTCTTCATCAAATCAAAACCAAACAAGATTTCAAAATTTTCAGCAAAGAAATAATGTCACCTCAAACCAACAAAAAACCCATCATATAAATACAAATAACCCCGACTACAACCCTGATCATTTCGAAAATCCAAATTTTGAAAATGACCAGTGTTACGAATCTCAAAACGAATATGATTACGTCGAAGAATATTATGATGATTTTTCTGATAACGATAATTTTCGTCCCAATTCAGAAAACGAAACAAAGTACACCGAAACTCAAAATTTTTCTCAGTGTAACAACACTAATTATTCTTCTCAGTGTAGCAGCAATGAAAATTTTTCTCAAACAAATGTAAATTTTCAAAACGAAGCCTCGGGAATGTTAGAACTGACGGACCAGTTCCAAACAATGACAGTTCAAGACGATTTCAACCCCAATCTCAATTTCTCAGAACAAAATTTTCTCTAAATACCGTTTCATCTCAAAACCTTTATTACATTTTTGACAGAACAAAATCATTTAAATTATTAATAGATACCGGTGCAGGAATTTCCATTTTTAAACCCAAAACATGTGAAAATTTTAAAACAAGAAATCCAGAAAATTTATTAGTTAAAGGTATTACAAATGAAAACGTTTTAATTACACAATCGACACTGATACCCTTTGTTAACAATGACCCACATAAAGTTTTTATTTATAATCTTGACATTGAATTCGACGGTCTACTAGGATCAGATTTCTTAGAGCATTATCATTGTATTGTTGACTTAAAAAATAAACAACTGATTACGAACTTTAAAATAATACCGATGTATAAAGTAGAAGATTTTAAGGAAAACACTGCAATGGAAAATGAGGAAATGTTTAATAATGTTATAAACATGGAACCACGTACAGAAAAAATTTGTAAATTGAAAACAAATAAATTGAAAAATACCGAAGCCATCTTATTAGCCCAATGCCTCGATAAGGTTCGATTACCGAACGCAATAGTTAAAATAAACGAGAATGGAGAATTTTTGACGTCAGTCTTAAACATAAATATGATTCCAAAAACAGTCAATTTTTCTAATTTAAATTTTGAACCCCTCATTAAGAGAAGTACTTCAGTACAAAATTTTAATAAGGGAAACACTTCATATCCACAAATAATTAATAGAGAAGAAGAAATAATAAACCAGTTACGAACGGAGCATATGAACAACGAGGAAAAAGAAATGATTTCACAAATTTGCTTAGAATTTTCTGATATATTCTACCTAGAAGGAGATGATCTGACTTTTACAAGCGAAATCAAACACTCAATCAAAACAAAAGAATCCAGACCAATTCATACCAAGTCATATAGGTATCCACATGTCCACAAAGAAGAAGTGAAGACACAGATAAACAAAATGCTAGACCAAAGAATTATACAGCCTTCAATATCACCATGGTCAAGTCCAGTATGGGTTGTACCAAAGAAAATGGACGCATCAGGAAAACAGAAATACAGACTTGTGATAGACTACAGGAAATTAAACGATATCAGTATAGATGATAGGTATCCGTTACCAAACATATCCGACCTTTTAGATCAGTTAGGACACTGCCAATACTTTACAACATTGGATTTAGCCTCAGGATTTCACCAAATCGAAATTGACCCTAGCGATATAGAAAAAACAGCTTTCTCTGTAGACAATGGACACTACGAATTCCTACGAATGCCATTTGGACTAAAGAACGCACCATCAACGTTCCAGAGAGTCATGGATAACATTTTAATGGGAATACAGAACGAAAAATGTGCAGTCTACATGGACGACATCATAATTTATAGTAGTACAATTCACGAACACGTAAATAGACTTCGAGAAGTATTTTCAAGACTCAGAAAAGCCAACCTAAAAATACAGCCAGACAAATGCGAATTTTTGAGAAAAGAAGTAGCTTATCTTGGACATCTGATAACAAAAGATGGAGTTAAACCAAATCCAAATAAAATCGCAGCAATCAAAGAATTTCCAATCCCAACCAATACAAAGGACATTAAATCATTTTTAGGACTTTCCGGATATTATAGAAGATTTATTCCTGACTATGCCAAAGTCTCAAAACCATTGACAACATTGTTAAAGAAAGATATTCCTTTTATATTCGATGTATACTGTCAAAAAGCATTCGACACATTGAAAGACTACTTGACGAGAGAACCTATTCTAATCTATCCAAATTTTGAAGAACCATTTGTATTAACCACAGACGCTTCTATGTTTGCAATCGGAGCAATTTTATCTCAAGGCCCAATTGGAAAAGACTTACCAATAGCTTTTGCATCTAGAACGCTATGCCCAGCTGAAACCAAATACAGCGTTATCGAAAGAGAACTATTAGCGATTGTATGGGCAGTAAAACACTTCAGACCATATTTGTATGGAAGAAAATTCAAACTTGTAACCGACCATAGACCATTAACGTGGCTATTTTCAATAAAAGATCCAGGTTCAAGACTTGCCAGATGGAGACTCAAATTAGAGGAATATGACTATGAAATTATGTACAAACCAGGAAGGATAAATAAAAATGCTGATGCCTTAAGCAGGATAAAGATTAACCATTTTAAACAAGTGACCGCATTTAATAAGAAAACTCAGGAAGAACCAGAATCCTCTTCTACTGAGATAGATGAAAATGAAACTCAACTAATGTCGCCCCAAACTATGGAAAATGAATTCAAAAGATTTTGGGAACTATATCAAGTAAAATCCTTGATTGATTATTCAAAAATCAGATACACTAATAACCAACTTCTAGATAAAGATCACAAGAACATAATCACTATTTTTCAAAAGGATAAACTAACTGATTTACATTACAAGATTATAGAAGACTTTCATGAAGAACATCCAACGTTTGAAGACGATAAAATAAACATTCTAAATTCCAAAACTTCAAATAAAAGAAAATATTTAATTATAACTTTACCCTTTATAATTGACGACGCTATAGCTACATTATTTAAGGCTTTAGTTAGTTCACAACATGAAATAGACGAATCAAAAACATATTATGTCGAAAATAATGTTGATTTACCATTTTTGGAAATGTTATGTTTTATTTTTGCTGACAAAGATTTAAAAATCGTTATCTGCCAAAATATAGTAACTACTCCGGAACAAGATCAAGTCCCAATAATAATGGATCAATACCACTCTGGAAAAAGAAACTTTCACAGAGGAGTCAACGAAACAATACGGAGAATAAAAGAAAAATATAACTGGACAGGACTCAGTAAAGATGTAGAGAATTTCATAAAAAAATGTGAAATATGCCAGAAAAATAAAGTTATGAGAAAAAACATGGATAATCCATTAGTCGTTACAGAAACACCAAAAACTGCATTTGAAAGGATAAATATTGATATTTTAGAAATTCCAGAAAAGAATTATATCCTGACCATAAGAGACGAACTTACAAAATTTATTCAAGCATACCCACTTATGGATAAAACCTCAAAATCTGTAGTTAACACCTTATTACTATATTTTCAACATTATGGAACACCTTTAAGGATACATTGTGATTTTGGAAGAGAGTTTAACAACCAACTAATGAAAGATCTTTGTAACCTTTATAACATAAAGTTAACATTTTCCAGTGTAAACCACCCCCAATCAAATGGCTCATTGGAAAGATTCCATGCCACCCTTTTAGAAATGATAAGAGTAATGACTACTGAAGATCCAAATGAACACCCTATGCAACTATTACCATACGCTTGTATATGTTATAATAATTCTGTGAACAAAACAACTGGATTTACACCATATGAATTAATATTTGGACACACATCTACAAGACCTCCAGAAACCCTCTATAATGAAAAAGAACTTGTTTCAAAATACATGAGAGATCTTAATGCCAGAATTAAACACTATTATAACCTTGCCAGAAAAAGAACAATCCAATCAAAAGAAAAAGCCAAGGAAAGATTCGACGAGCATGTAAAAAGAGATAACACAGACTATAAAGTTGGTGATAAAGTCTATGTAAAAGAGTCACAAATTAAAGGAAAACTTGCAAATAAGTTTAATGGCCCTTTTATGATTAAAGAAATCCATTTAAACTCAGCAACTTTAGAAAACTTACAAACAAAACAAACAACTAAAGTAAATTTTGACAGACTAAAACCATACTATGAAGATGTAATAATTAAGCCAGATGATAAGAATGCTATAGAAGAAGATACTGATTAGAATTTTTATTTCAGATTTCTCTTCCTATTCTCAAACACGCTTGCGCTATCAAGACAGAGGAATGATAATTATCGATACACACTAAAACCTGTTGATACCAATGTTGGACTATATTTCCAAAGAGAAACAAAATTAAAGGTTTCAAATGATAAATGGACACTCTTAGTCTACAAAGATACCAGACGACTAAAAGAACTATACGATAATAATAACAATATCTTACATAGCTTAGGCGATATGTTAATTAAAAGAGATAGCAACATGCAAAAGGTATACGTTGATTTAAAAACACATGTTAGTCTACTCGGACAAATTTCACAAGATTTAGAAAATAAATTCGAAGAACTTGAATTGGACGTTTCTACGAGACCAAAACGTGGATTAATTAACGCTGCAGGAAGCATTTGGAAATTTATTACTGGAAACTTAGACGCATCAGATGGAGAATACTATAATAACTGTATAAACAAAATTGAAAAAGACGAACATGAACTTGAAACTCTTATGAAAAAACAAATAACGGTAACTACGTCCGTGATAAAAAGTTTTAATGAAACCCTAAGAAAACTTCAAATCGATGAAGAAACTTTCAATAAAGATTTAAAACAAATAGAAAAAAGTATTCTAGATATATGGAATGAAGTCGAATTATTAGAACACAAGCTACAGCTTATAAATATCTGCCAGCATTTAATGGAATCCTATACCTTTATAGAAGAACAATTAAACGATATCTTAAACGCCGTTACCTTCGCTAGGTTAAATATAATTCACACATCAATTATTACTCCAAAGGATTTAGTATCCTCATTGGAAAAAGTAGCTCAAAGCCTCCAAAAGAATAACTTACCCCTTTCTCCTAGAGAAGCAAAAGTCGCCACATATTTGGATATCATAGAGCTAGCAGCGTATCAAACATTTGATAAGTTAATTTTTGTCCTAGACATCCCTCTAGTCGAACCCGAACTCTATACGGTTTATCGATTATATCCTATACCTACTAAGGATAATCGGACCGGAATCCATTATATATTGCCAACTATTCAAAAATATATCGCGAAAGGTGATGATTCAGATCAGTTCATTCCATTATCAGATATTGACCATTGTAAAGAAGTTATGATTAATATTAAGCTTTGTAAAAATTTGTATTCTTACCCAATTGATTCAAACGCTATTTGCGAAGCGCAGCTTCTAAAAACACAACAATTTACTAGTCTTCCCAAAAATTGTGAAGTAATTTCAATGTATATGCAAGATTATAAGATACAATTGTTAAAAGCAAATGTATGGTTATTGGTAATAACTGATCAAACTCCAGTAACAATTAAGTGTGAAAATATTGATCCAATATCGGAAATAATTAATACCAATACTATTTTGACTTTACAACCGGGTTGTTCAGCATTTATTGGAAATACAAGAATTCAAGCCTCAATGATAAAAGTTTCGGAATGGCATTATAATTATTCCAACACAATTCAAATACCTTTTAATTGTTGTTTAAATTTGCCAAACAACGCTCATAAAAATTTAGATTTAAAACCGCTTAAAATTGGTGAACTAAATCTAGATGATTTAGAAATTGCTAAACATAAATTGGATCAATATTCTAAAGATATCGATGACTTAATTAAGGAACCTTTAATAGAAAAATATACGTCTTGGTTCACTTATGTCTCTATAACTTTAATAATACTTTTCATAACTATTTACGTTTTTCGAAAATATCAAAGACGTAGGCGAATGATTGGAATCAGTACCGATCGATCTGATCCTCCAGATCCACCTTCTCCAAAAACTGGAATATCCTTATTAGGAAGACGAATTTCCAGAATGTTACCGCGAAGACGTCCAAGCATTCGTCTCGGTGAACCAATCGAAGAAGGTGAAACCTTCGAAATTCTTGAGAATCGTAATACAAGAAGTATTGATAAAACGTACGCATAAATAAATAATAATTGTCATTTCTCGTTATTGCTTCACGCTTATTGGATTTATTTTATACATTTTTTTTGCTTATTGTATAACTTTCAAAAGTTACTGCATTGTATAGCACTAACTTTTTTTTATAAAGGGGAGCTGTTATATCCCAAATATCCTTAGATTATAAAGAATTAGTCTAAGTCACTTATCTGTAAAGGATGCAGGTGTTTATCACAATATTAAATTATATTTTATCATATTCAATTTCGCCACTGCAACAGGTTGCAGGTGCTTATCAAAATAGAGTATTATATTCTTTATATTCAATTTCAATGTTATCTTTACTTTTGCTGACCAAGATGGGAACCATTCTAGCACTGTCCTAGAACTTTTCCATGACGTCAACAGAACACATAAATACCTCCATCCAAATACAAAATGTTCAGTTTAGACAAGACTAGATGCTAGTATCTTTATCAAGTAAACGTTAACCTTTGTAACATTAATTGTTAGTCGTGAATAAAAATAAGTGCTTTTTTAAAAAGTGTCTTTAATCGGCCACGATATAACATCTATAACCGTAAGTTTCGCGAAGCCTTAAAACAAATACCTTAAGGTTAGGTGAACCAATGCTGAAACAATGGTTCATATGACCGATCTATTTTTAAATTGCCCTTTATCATAATGCAAATTGTTACATGCTGCTTGCGTAACTGACTTGCTTTGAGCTTACGGACACGGTCGGCTGGGGCGCGCCAAAATGCACGAGTGTTTATAATTATTGTCCATCGAAGTTAATCGTGGCTCTATTCTACATTCGGATTAAATTAATATTATTAATTCGAACATAATTACTTTTTAAGGGCTAAAATGGTAGCTGTATTGGTACATTAATATTTAATATTGTGGAAAAACCTTCCTCCTATTTTTTTTTTGGTCACCTACTTCACCTGACTAGCCGTCACTGATTGGAGAGTGTCAAAACGTTATTTTTATTAAAAAATAGGTTTCAATGTTTTTTTTTTTTTTTTTTTTTTTTTTTTTTATGATAAAACACCTGCACTGTAGGAAAAATCCTTTAAGGCGCTCTGGGAGCGGTGCGAGTGCGAAAAAAGCGATTAACGTTGGTCTTGAAACGTTGAAGATTGTATTCATTGGGAAACACGACCTCATAAAGATCATTCCACAAAGATGACGTTCTCCAGATGAAAGAATTCTTGAACAATGAAGTTCGAGGAGTACTAAGCTGAACAACATATGGATGAGCGGCAGTGGTTTGCCGTGTATTTCTGTTTTGCATTGCTCTAGGTGGAATCAAGTGGGCAATGTCAGTCGAACACCTGCCATGGAAATATCTGTAAAAGAGAGCCAAATCACCAACCTGTCTTCGATGCTCCAGGCTATCGAGGGTCTTGGTCAGCTCGGGGTCGCCGATCAGACGAACGGCTCTCCTTTGAATGGAATTCAGTAGCCGAAGGGTGTGCTTGGGTGCAGAGCTCCAGACATGAGAGCAATATTCTAATGATGGTCGAATCTGGGCTTTGTAGAGTGTCAAAAGTTGATGAGGTGTGTACAACCTTTTGGTGCGGAAAAGTACACCAAGTTTCTGTGCAGCTGTTTTGGCAATTGCGGCAACGTGATCATGCCAAGACATATTACCTCCCAGATTGACCCCCAGCAAATTAATAGACGGTGCCAGGGGAATTGCGTGTCCTGCCATGACTATATCCGGTTCTGCAATGTTAACCTTTTTGGAGAAGACTGCTGCCTGGGTTTTCTTAGCATTAAATTCGACTTGGTTACTGTCACCCCAAGCCAAAATTTCTTCCAGGTCCTTGTTGAGGCGCAATACTTCATGCTGCCTGCGAAGATGTGCGTCGGCAGCGGATGTTTGGGGAGTCAAGGTAAAAGATGAGACAAGTGTGCTGTCATCAGCAAAGCTATAAATTGGATTTTGGGTTTTCACTAAAAGGTCGTTAATATACAGTAAAAAGAGGGTAGGCGACAATATGGACCCTTGAGGAACACCGGCATTGATGGTGAAGGTGTCTGAGAGAAACCCGTCAATCGCCACTTGCAGAGAATGGTTCTTAAGGAAGCTGGTTAACCATAAACAAAATCCATTAGGCATACCGTAGGATCGCAGTTTACTTAAAAGCCCATCGTGCCAAACACGATCAAAAGCCCTAGAGATGTCCAGTGCAACAGCCCGGGATTCTCCATGATGTTCGATGGTGTTGCTCCAAAGATGGGTGACATATGCCAGAAGGTCACCTGTTGATCTGGACTTACGAAAACCGTATTGATGGTCGCTGATAATGTTAAGCCCTTCCAGATACTTTAGTAGTTGTTGGTTAATAGCTTTCTCCATTACTTTGGAAATTACTGAAAGCAATGCGACGGGTCGGTAGTTGCTTGGCAGGGTCTTTTTACCTTTCTTTGGAATGGGCTGGACACGCGCCGACTTCCAGCAGGATGGAAATATTCCTTTTTTGTAGGATAAGTTGAAAAGTCTACAAAATACTGGTGTAAGTTCATCGGCGCATGTCTTGAGAACAATGATAGGAATTTCGTCTGGACCAGTAGCTTTATTGACGTCGAGTCCTTTAAGAATCCGTTTAACAAGACGCTGACGGAACACGATTTCAGACATTTGCGATTGAACTGAGGGAATGTTGGGTGGTGGTTTTCCCTGAAAGTCTACAGTGGAATGCGAGGAAAACAGTTCAGCAAGTAGGTTTGCTTTATCCCCGGCTGTGGTTGCTATTGTGCCGTCGGAACGTGTTAGAGGTGGAATAGTTGACTTTGTAAAGTTTTGGCTGACGACCTTAGCGACTGACCAAAAGGACCTTGATCCGTTAGGACTGGCAAGAAGTTTGTTTTTGATTCTCTCGTTATGAGCTTCTTTGCTTTGGTCTATCATTTGCTTACATTGGTTTCGGGTGGTAACAAAGATGGCGCGATTTTCAGGAGTAGGGTTTTTACGCCACTGTCGGTAAGCCAGGTTTTTGGATCTGACAGCACGCTCGCAATTCTTGCTAAACCAGGGCTTGCCGTTGGAAGGGCGCTTTTTGGAGAAAGGAATAAAGGCCTCCATGCTAGTTAGAATGACGTCGGAGACCTCCTTTGCACAGACAGATGGATCATCCGAAGAAAATCATACGCTTAGCCAGGGAAAGTTGCGAAAATGGTCCTTTAGGTCTTCCCACTTAGCTGATGTATAGTGCCAAATCTTACGGGATTTAGGAGGTTGTTCAGAAGTAATTGGCAGCTCGCTTAGGGTTGAAATAAGTTTGTGATCGGAAGAGCCCAATGGTGGTTGTACGGTGACCGTATATAGGTCTGGATTTGAAGTTAAAAAGAGATCTAAAAGACTAGCAAAATCCCCAGCTCGGTCTGGAACCCGCGTTGGTTCTTCTACGAGTTGAGTTAGACCAGAACTGATCGCAAAAGATTCGGCCTCGCGGCCTTGCTCATCGTTGGTGTTTGAGTATTTAAGCCAGTTGACATTGTGGACGTTAAAGTCGCCAAAGATTGCAACTTCGGCATTCGGATGATTGGTTTGCAAGAAGTCGATTGTGTTGGCTAGTGATGAGAAGAGGGCCCTGTAATGCATGTCACTTGGAGGACGGTAAAGGCAGCATATAAACTTAGTGATTTTTTGTGAAGATATTTTAAACCACATTACATCAAAGTCTTTCGGTTCCAGTATCTCCTCCCGTTGGCAGCAAAGATCATCTCGAATGAACAGACAGACCCCAAAGTTGCGTCTAAAACGGAAGTGAAAATCATATCCAGGATATAAATAGCTGACGGTGTTCGTTGACGCTCTGACTTTTGTCTCGGTCAGTGCAAGCACATGAGGCTTGGAAGATTGTAAGTGCTGGTGGACTGAATTGATGTTAGTATTAAGCCCTCTAATATTGCAGAAATCAATTTTGAAGTTGTTACTTTTGGGTCTGTTAGCAACTGCAGGCGCCACACTATTTCCTCGTTGCGAGTTGTTGGAGGAACCTAGTAAATTATCGGAAATGGTGGATAATTCATTAATTTCGCTTGATGTTACTAAAAAATATGTTTTTCTTGTTTAGAATACAATGAGCTTATTATTTTTAGGATTTCTATTGGCTTATATTATCTTCTTCTTTTTTTCTGCATAAAAATAACATTCCCAGAGCCACACAAATTCCATCTTTCCATTGCTGAAAAAAACTCACTTACCAATTTACTTAGTTTTTTTGTAAAGTCAAGACCAACCGCAATTTACAACGGCAAATTGCCAATTATTCCTGGTGATCACCAAACCGATAAAAACACTATCAATAATGCTATAAAATGTCATGTTTTAAAAATATTTCAAACTATTCCTTGTAATACTTTTCATTAGTTTAATTGTTTTGTAAATGCTTTACGTTATTTCCTCCAAAATTTAGGTGTTATACTTTTACCCGGCATTGGCAATAATTATTAAACAATTCTCGTTCTTGTTATGGTTTGTTTAAATTACATACTCATTTATTTGTTAACACATACCCCAAAATTAACTTGGCAACTTTTACAATTACTCGCCAATCTAAACAGCAATTAAATAACAATTATTAATGTTTTGAAATGTACACTTAACTTTATTGTTTTTATTTATATCATGATGCAATTAGAAGTTATTGTTTTCTTTCAAGGGCCATAATGAGCGAACTTTTGGAATAACCTCTAAAAATATTTTTTTAACACTTAAATTTTGATACATTTTTCGATGTACTTAATTCAGCTGTTGGCGTTTTTCTATTGCCTCCAATTATATCGAAAGTAGCTACCAACTTTGTCATTTTAATTAAGATATTAATTTTATTGCATTTTTGGATTTTTCTTAAAATTGTGAATGACAGGTCAAGACCTAAACTAATAGTTTTTGAGATATTAGCATTTAAAAATTGACATTTTTGGTACTTTGACAGACAGTAGCATTTTAACGGTACATCTTAGGAAATCCAGCTTTCACGGTTTTATCTTAACATTTTATTATTTCCTTAGAACATTAACATCCGGTAAAATTCGGATGTCCGATTAAACCATAAGTTATAGTTTTTTTGAACGCGTAGAAAATGGAAAACCAACCCAGGAATATGCCACTCGTTTTTATCTATAGCCTGTCAATGAACCATTAGTGTTATTTTTCAAATGGTCAAGATTTGTTTAGAATTTCGAGCAAAATCCAAAGATACCAAAAAAAAGATCATGTATTTAAAATAGCAAAGTTGAAAATTACTTCCAGTATACCCGGATATGATAGGAAACCGCTAATTATATAGATAATAGGGGCACATATTTTTGTAATAGTTTTACCTCTGACTTGCTGGTGTGCAAAGAGAAAACAATTTCTTGCAGATCGAAACTTTTTTTTTTAATTCCGAGTTTTTAATTATTTTGTTTTTCAACATAATCCTTTTGTTGTAAACACAGGCAGTCTACTTGCTTGTTAGGTGTTGGTAATATACATATGCATATGCAAGACATTCTTTTTAATCTCCTGAAAATTACTTCAATTTGAATTAATATTAATTAGACCTCCAACTAACATCTTAGATAATATGTAACTACGACCTTAGAGTAATTAAGTACAAGACATGTTCAGATGGCTAGAAATTTATATTTTTGTAATCTCCTCAATTGAACTTTTCTATAAATCATGCCATTTGACACCTGTCAGGCAATTATTTTTATACAACTAATAAGTATCTTAGAATAAATAACAGAAGTATGTACAAAATCTATTAGCGAAAGCGTGTACTTTACAATTCATTATTACTGTTAACAGCTGACTTTAAACAGTTAATATATAAACATAATCAAATGCCTTATGGTCGAAATTTCATTAACTAAAGATTTTCTTCTTCTTCCTCTCGCAAATTCAATAAAGTTAAAAAACATTTGTCGACAATAATTCATATTTGTATAACAATGCAAAGAGTGTATTTAATACATTGGCTAACACTTTTTTTTCAGGCTTTTTTGAATTTGTAAGGCAAGGTAGAATAATACAGTAGTTGAAAAAATATCATTTATTTAACATATGCACCCCCGGACTAATTTTTTTTCTCGGCTGGCGATTTCTTGCTGTGGTTTGGCTCGTGCCTAGATTTTTTGTGGGCATTACCAAGTTATTTTAGTAATTTATTTATTTCCTTATTTATGGATTTTTATAGACTGGGACTATATCCACACGATTTATTATATTTCCTTACACTAATGGTTCTATTAAAAAATATCTTCATGCACAAGTTCACCTCCAACCCGTTCGGTGGTAAATAAAATTATGTAAATGAAGTGCTAAAGAGCGAACAGAGATAGCAATGCCGCTTTGTCGAGAATCTAAAGTGCACAGATATGAAGCGGTGTTAGCACCTGGATAGGAGGTTAGGTGCCCGCTTGGTTATGCCGTTTGTACTTGCCTCAGGTACCTACCATACTTTTATACTCATATTATTTTTATGAACCAAGCTAGAAAATAAAAGACTTTTTATTGAAAGAGAGGGAAATAAACTGCTTTATTCATAAAAATAATAAGGGTACAAAAGTTAATTTTTTTATGTATCGTACCCGCAGCTGTGCTCGCATAGCGAATTTATACCATTTATATTGCGCGAGCGAAGCCATAGGTACCCTCCAGATATAACTAATGTTTGCAAAGTATTGTCCCCCGAAAGTTTGCAAATCCGTTTTAATTTAAATAACATAGTTTGCATCATGGGTGAAAGTAACATTAAAAATCAAACTTGACAATTAACGAGAGTAATTTTTGAGCCACACCCAATAAAGTTTGTGTTTTTTCGGTATCATTATTCAAATTGGACTGGGCTAACATGCACAGTAATAGGAGTAACAGAGTAAAAGATAATTTATTATGAAATATACTTTGCCAAGTTACAGCACCTACTTCCTATATAAATTAAATTATATTGGATTAAATGAATTATCAATAGATTTGTTTATGATGACTTTTACATCAAAAATCTTCGATAAACGATATTTATATCACTTTAATAGGGTATAGATTAGAGATGATCTTCTAGATTATATAACTTATGTTTGTGCATAGACAATTTTCACCCAGAAGTTTCTAGGGCATCAAATCGTTACGGATGATTTTCAATAATTTTACCATCCATTAATATATTACTACAGAAAAACGGTTTTACATTCTTAACCTTAGATCAATTAATTTTAAGATAGGTATGTGACTTGAATTTAAGAGACTCACTTCAGGAAAGTGATCGAGATTTTTCTTTAATTAAAGAGCTTTAAACGATTTCATAGGCATTGGTGGTAAAACAAATTGATTTGAACTATTGTTCTGCATTTTCATCTAATAATGTTGCGAACTGACACCTTTTGGTATATCACGATTCAAATGCCATGATGAACTTTGCCGCATATTTTCTTTTAAATGAAAACGTGTAAAATATTTTTCCTTGCAATTAAAAAAAATCATAAATATCATCCTTGAAATGTTGATAGATTGCTTATAAGAAATGTAAATATAATGGTACAATTGAACTTAGAGTAATTAGTTATGTTCAGATTGAGAAAATAAATAATAAATAGGTGTAGCTTTTTGTACTCATTATCTTTGAGAATGATCTGAAAAGATCGAAACACCTGTCAGGAAACTGAATTAAAAACTGTGAAACATAACAAGCAACCACTGTTTTATTTTCCATATTTTTTTTTTATGATAAAACACCTGCACTGTAGGAAAAATCCTTTAAGGCGCTCTGGGAGCGGTGCGAGTGCGAAAAAAGCGATTAACGTTGGTCTTGAAATGTTGAAGATTGTATTCATTGGGAAACACGACCTCAGGAAGATCATTCCACAAAGATGACGTTCTCCAGATGAAAGAATTCTTGAACAATGAAGTTCGAGGAGTACTAAGCTGAACAACATATGGATGAGCGGCAGCGGTTCGCCGTGTATTTCTATTTTGCATTGCTCTAGGTGGAATCAAGTGGGCAATGTCAGTCGAACACCTGCCATGGAAATATGTGTAAAAGAGAGCCAAATCACCAACCTGTCTTCGATGCTCCAGGCTATCGAGGGTCTTGGTCAGCTCGGGGTCGCCGATCAGACGAACGGCTCTCCTTTGAATGGAATCCAGTAGCCGAAGGGTGTGCTTGGGTGCAGAGCTCCAGACATGAGAGCAATATTCTAATGATGGTCGAATCTGGGCTTTGTAGAGTGTCAAAAGTTGATGAGGTGTGTACAACCTTTTGGTGCGGAAAAGTACACCAAGTTTCTGTGCAGCTGTCTTGGCAATTGCGGCAACGTGATCATGCCAAGACATATTACCTCCCAGATTGACCCCCAGCAAATTAATAGACGGTGCCAGGGGAATTGCGTGTCCTGCCATGACTATATCCGGTTCTGCAATGTTAACCTTTTTGGAGAAGACTGCTGCCTGGGTTTTCTTAGCATTAAATTCGATTTGGTTACTGTCACCCCAAGCCAAAATTTCTTCCAGGTCCTTGTTGAGGCGCAATACTTCATGCTGCCTGCGAAGATGTGCGTCGGCAGCGGATGTTTGGGGAGTCAAGGTAAAAGATGAGACAAGTGTGCTGTCATCAGCAAAGCTATAAATTGGATTTTGGGTTTTCACTAGAAGGTCGTTAATATACAGTAAAAAGAGGGTAGGCGACAATATGGACCCTTGAGGAACACCGGCATTGACGGTGAAGGTGTCTGAGAGAAACCCGTCAACCGCCACTTGCAGAGAACGGTTCTTAAGGAAGCTGGTTAACCATAAACAAAATCCATTAGGCATACCGTAGGATCGCAATTTACTTAGAAGTCCATCTTGCCAAACACGATCAAAAGCCCTAGAGATGTCCAGTGCAACAGCCCGGGATTCTCCATGATGTTCGATGGTGTTGCTCCAAAGATGGGTGACATATGCCAGAAGGTCACCTGTTGATCTGGACTTACGAAAACCGTATTAATGGAATATCACCAAGAATGTAGCCCAAATAAGTTAAATAAATAGGTTGTATAAAAAAATAGATCGATTTCCTTGAATAAAGTAATGTTGTTCACTGATATTGCAAAAAATGGAGCACTTACTCTGAATTTGACAATTTTTCTTTGATGGTCAAGTATTTAAGATAAGGATACATTTTAATAAATAGGTAATAATTTAGATGGCTTTGAGACTCAAAATAAACGATGTTACTTTTGATTTGATAGATTTACCTGACTCGCCTTGGCTCATGCCTAAAAATGTTTAAATCGTAAATAGCTCTCCATACTAAGTACGATATAGGTACCTCCCGTACAATAATATACAGAACATTTAACCTAATACAAATGTGAATGTGAAGAATGTAACAAATGTAAATAAAGCGATTGTTTTATGCTCTAGTGTAAAATATCAAATTCACATAGCATATATCACTAAAGATCATGATCATATTCAATATCATTCAACATACCTTAACAGTTTTTTTTACTGGCTTTCATTTATTAAAAATGGGGTGGTGTAGCTTTACCGAGAACTATATTATATGTTTCTTTAATAAATAAATAATATTAAGGGAAGCAATAATGAGTATTGTTATTTTTGAATTTAAAATTGGTCAGAGACTTACCACTTTCTAGGAAATCTTATAAGAAAATTGAATTTTAAGGGTCTGAGAAATGACAAACAAAAACTGATCCTTTCATACTAATGGTAATACGAATTAAAATTTACCATTCTTAGATGGATGATGTTTTAATGCGTTTTTTAAAATTAATTTTCGTTGACAAAACATCCCAAATTAGCTTGGTGTTACCCCTGTACGATCATATAAAAGGAAATCGACAATTACCATTAAATTGCACGCTTGTTATTTACATATTCACCGGGTACGACCGTAAAATATTATCTACCTACTAGTATTTTCCTGACTGATTTACTTTCGCCATATTTTTTTAATAAAATCATTTTTTGCCTGTTATTCCAGATGACTTTACTTTCTCCATCTCAATATCTTGGCTACGTTCCTTTCGGGCAAAATTTTAGCTGATTCTTGTTACATTTCTTTTTAAATATTTCATTAAATTGACTCTCCTTTCATTTTTTTTGCTCAACTCAAATTAATGCAAAGTCTTGTTTGAAAGAAAAACAAGTTAGGTGAAAATCCTATTAAATCGAGTGTCTATCAATGTGTAAAATTAAGTTGTTAATTGAATTAGTGGTGTATTAATCTTGTGTTGATATGGGTCTTTGTGTATCCAACCACGCTAAAATTTGTCGTGTTAAATTGCAGTTCTTCTTGGCCCGAATAACAAAAATAAAACTAAAATATATTTTTGATTATCTGTTTAAAGGTTGGAGACAATGACGTTTCTTGAACGGTAGTAGAGTTTTGGACTTGCATTGTCTTTATTTGTTTAGAATCACTACGTTTCAACTGGTAAGTATCTCCAGTCGTCTTCAGGCGAAACGACTGGAGATACTTACCAGTTGAAACGTAGTGATTCTAAACAAATAAAGACAATGCAAGTCCAAAACTCTACTACCGTTCATTTTTGATTATATTACGCATTCTAAGAAACTGATTATAATATATATTTTTTTTAAATTTTGAATTAAAAAATTTAATTATCTACAGAAGTACAACCTTTTTTATTTAATTACATTTATTTAAATGCAATTGAACTAAAACAATTACTAAAGGAATTTCCACTTGTTTGCCCAAGATAATTAGGAACATCTTCGGTTAGTGCTTTAACATTTACTTGTTTACAGAATAATTTAAAAGAAAAATTTAATTGTTCATTTATAATGAAGTAGTTTATTGAAATCGCTGAAAGTAATTAAAGAATAAAAGGTGTAGAATATTGGTAACTTCCGTTTAGAAACTTACAAATTATATACTCGAGTGCATTGTTGTAAATAGGTCGGTACCACTAAGCAGGGTCACCTTTTTATTGACAAGGATCTTGTCGAATCAAAGATAATAATTTTTAATCACAATATTTATGTTTTTCCCGCCAAAAAAATTACTACAGTATGAGAATAGTTTTTAAGATTATCGTATGCGATTTTATGGCAAATAGGAGGCCTTAACGCCTGCGAGGAGTCACCAGGAAGTCATCTGCATTAAGAGAATAGCTGTGGAGCAGTGACGAAGTCTCTGTGGGGAGGGAGGGGTGAAATTTTTTGGGAGCGCCATGTTTTCAATTTTATTGTTATATCTACATAACATGTAGGGTAAGGTAAAGTTAAACTTGAAGATTTTTTCTTGGATTTTTAAAACGGAATAGCTACTCAACTAAAAAGATCGATTTTCCAGATTAAGGTTTCGTGAAGCGATTTAAAGTTTTAAAATAATAAATTGGTATTAAGAAAAAATTACCAAAGGAAATATCCTATAAAGGGTCTGTTCTGTACCCTTTGTGAGATATGTACCAGCATTCTACTATTACTACATACTATACAGCATTCAGATATTCTACCAGCATTTAGGGCAAAATTTAAGAAATTAAATTTAAAAAAATCGACTTCGACAAAAATTTTTGATTTTTAAAAAATCCTGAGGCATCTATCTCTAACGTCAAGCTAGCCAAAATACATTTTTCACAGTTGCCTTGAGAAATACCTTTAAACTTTTCTCAGAAATTATATCCTATGCCTAAATATTAATAAAAATATATATTTTTTCGAAAATGTTCACATTTCAAAATACTCAAGGCACCTCTAAACGGTATAGCCCGTAGCCCAAAAATATTTTGGATGGTTGTTTTAAACATTTCCCAACGTTTTTCAGGTATTTCATTTGGATTTAATGACTGAATTAAATGGAATAATATTATTCCACAAAATGTTAAACGTTTAGAGGTTCCCCAAGATTTTTGGGAAAAATTTTTTCATAAAAATAGATTTTTTAATTTTTGGGCATAGGTTTTGATCTAAATGATATTTGATGATAAATAATAAGTTGTAAATATCTTAAAAAGAGTAGTATAGAATAGACCCTTTGTAAGATATTGTTTTTTATAGTTTTTTTCCATCTATTTATTTTTTCATAACCTTTAATCTAAGAAGTCAATCTTTTGCATACTTTTTAGTTAAGTAGCTGAGAATGGTTTAAAAGATAAGAGTTCATTATCGTTTTAAAAAAATCCCTATTACGTCTCCGTAATATAAATATTACGTTTTTAACACATTATTACATGTAATATGCACAATTACATATTTTGTAATTCTGTTAATGACATTAAATGAATCATGCAATCGCGGTGCAATGTCTTTGTTTTACCATTAAACCATTATTTACAGGACAGTTATAATGTATTTTCGACAGACTTACAGAACGACGTCATTCTACATGATTAAAAAAATGTCTATTACCTACTTTATGAGATATAGGATGGGAACAAATATTTTTTTGGTTTAAAAACTAATTTTTTCATTGCTGAATAAAACTACTCGAAAATAAATTATTAATTTACAGGGTGTCCATAAAATGACTGTACAACGCTTCATTATAAATTCCTTAACCAAAAATAAGGCGATCTAGGCAAACTTACCTATATGCAATGTTGCTTCGTTTTGCCGCTACAGGGCGCCAAAGTTTTCAAATTATTATTGTTTTCTCGAAATAATTTCTAAACGCCTTTATCGATTTCCACTACCGCGGTTGTGGCTCAAAGGTAGAGCTACTGGCATTCGATCGCGGCGACCCGGGTTCGATTCCCGGAGTGGGCATACGTACAATAAAAAAAGTATGTCCGAAATTTAGAATGCAGGGAAGAGTGTAAAAGGTATCATCTCCCAACCCACCCCATTCACGCTGGTAACCAGGCCGGATGAGATCGGACATCTCGTGGGGTGCGGAAGAAGGTACACACTCCCCAATTGGTAGGTCATGCAATGGCAATAAACCAAGGGTTGATAGCCCTTGGGGGGTGACTGAGGATCGTGGTTCGGAACCCACGTTAAACTGTAGGTCCCCTCGGGAATGGCCCTGGCAGCGAACGAAGAGGAAAAAAGCCTAATTCGAAAGAAGGGCAGAACGGCAAAATCGATTTCCACTAATTTTGGAACCAAGAATGGCCAATATTAATAGCGTGTTTTGACGTATGCGCCATCTTCTTTTAATACCTGCAAATTTAAAAATGGCGTGATTGGTAATTTAAAAGTTCCTCTTTTTGTTACCCCCCGTATAAATGACTTTGTAATATTATAATAAAACACTTTGATTCTTTCGATCACCTTATTGCTACAAACACGTTCTATACAGACTGACTCATCATATTTATGTACTCATCGGTGATCCCTACTAACGAGTGTTTACAGTGTTTACGCATTACATAATATATAGATATATTCAATACACTACAAACTTAAAATATTTTTCTGACACTAGCTGACTTCATGTCGAAACTTTTTTGTCTCTTGTAAAATTTTAGCCAGACATGCAGTTCACACGCCATTTTTAAATTTGCAGGTATTAAAAAAAGATGGCGCATACGTCAAAACACGCTATTAATAGTGGTCATTCTTAGTTCCAAAATTAGTGGAAATCGATAAAGGCATTTAGAAATGATTCCGAAAAACAATATTAATTTGAAAACGTTAGCGCCCTGTAGCGGCAAAACGAAGCAACATTGCATATAGGTAAGTTTGCCTAGATCGCCTTATTTTTGGTTAAGGAATCTGTGGTAAAGCGTTGTACAGTCATTTCATGGATATAATGATGTTAAGTGGATTCGAACAATATTTCTAAATTCTTCTCTAAAGTTACCAGCTTCATGCGAAATTATATCTATACATATTAAAAAATATTGCGTTCTCTTAAACCGATTCTTAATTGATTTTTAAAAACTTTTTAAATTTGGACTCTACAAATATTGGAAAACGTGAGAACGTTATTTTTACTAAAAAAAAAATAATTCCCAATATTTTTTTACAATACAATGAACTATAGTAAGTATTTTTAGGGTTTTCATTGGCTTATATCTCTTTCCATTTTTTTTCTACATTAAAATAACTTTTAAACACCCACATAGATGTCCTAGGGTAAAAACAGACATTTTTATAAATCTTGTTAGTTTTAGTGAATAATTTCGTGGGTCCCCCTCCCCCCCCCTTACTGGATGCCAATGCTTCTAGGAATAAACCGATGGTATCCCCACCATCCCCTCCCTTTTATACGCCCTTGTTAAGCCTAAACTTGATGGTCTAAAAAATAATATTTTCGTCATTGCTAATCTTTCTTTGATGGCTTTTGAATTATATAAGTTCTGTACCTATTTAGATTATTATTGTCAATTAACTTAAGTATATTCATAAAATCATTTTTTACTATAACCATTAAAAATAATGGTCTCATTTTGACAAAATTAATGTTTCCACGGGTATGTAGTTATTTCCCACGAGAAAAGTAAATAGAAAACTTTTCTTACGTAATCCTAGTTTAGTTTCATCCCTAATTGGAATATAAAGTTCCATACCTTTCTTCTAGAAGTCTAATTCAATATTAAAAAACACTTTATCATATGGATTGTTGTATTTTGATTAATATAATGTTTTTCATAAATATCAAATTTCAATTTCTTTTCAAGAAATTAAATAATTATTTAAAATTCGAAAGTTTCTCTGATTGTAAGATTATACCTAGTACTGGTCAGGCAGCGTCCACAAATTACGTACCGTAATTTGAGGGGAGGAGGTTGGGCCAGGCGTTACTATCCTGGTTCATGGGAGGAGGGGGGTATTAAAACTTTCGTTATGTTACGATTTTAGAAGTGTCAGAAATAGCAAATTGTATTATTGGGAACTAAAAAATATTCCTTTCCCGAATATAGGCCTAAAACTTTTCATAGTATAGCACCCGTTAAGAAACGGAATGGTGAAGGAGGGGAGGCGTTGAGGTCCTGGTACATGAGGGGGATAGAAATAATTTTACGTTACATAGTTTGTGGATAACCCCTAAGAACAAAAGATTGTACCGGTATATCCTACGAATAGAAAGAGCTCAGCAATTTAAATTAGTCTCTGGATATTTAATTATGTATGTCAGATAAGAAAATGGGGTAAATCTTGATCAGTAGCATTGTATTCTTATTGTAGAAGGAATATGTAGGTAGTGAAGCTGAAATACAAAGAAAAATACTCTGGCAAGTATCGTAGCCAGAGACTAGAGGCGGGAGAGACGAAAGATTTTGAAGACGCCATGTTTAAAATGTTATTGTTATATCTACATTATTTATTAGGGGCGGTGTGGAAGATATATGTGTTTTTTTTCTTTCATTGTTATAATGGAAGAGCTGCTAGAAAATACTAAGTTATTTAACTAAGGAGGGTGCAAAAGATCGATTTTTCAGATGGAGGTGCCCCAGCCCCAAGGGACTCAAACTATTGAAATAATAAGTAGGTAGAAAAAAATTACAAAAAGCAATCTTTTACAGAGGGTCTGTTCTGTATTCTTTATAAGATATTTACCAGAAATTCTACCAGCATTTAAAACAAAATCGAAGAAATCAGATTTGTGGTAAAAAAAATTGATTAGAAATCCCATCCCTTTCCCAAAAATAAAGATTCTTCTAAATTTTCGGGGCGCCTCTAAACGCTAGCCCAAAAAGTCTTTGAAGGGTTGTTTTAAGAAACACTCTACTACGTTTTCCAGGTATACTATCGAATAAATTTAATTTAAAAGGAGCTGAAAGTATAAATTATTTATTTAAAGAAGCTTTTCTAAATTTCAGACAGAATTAATGTTTTAAATAAATATTTTATTTTACACCAAATTTTATTTGAATCGAGGGGTCCTGTTCTGTCGCTGCTCCTGCAATTTTAAGGCGTTTTAATACAGTTGTTTATAATTTACTGAAAGTGTGTAAATCTAAATAAAATAAATTGATTAGAAGGTTGTTTTTTATATACGACTGTTACCTGAAAATGACTAGGTATTAATTACACTGGTCAACAAAATTTAAGATTTTTTTTGTCCCACGAGCTGAAGTGGGTGTACTTGGTAGTACTTTTTAAACATATTTCATATATGTTTTCAGAATTTTTCCATCACGCAGGGTTTTAAAGTGACAAAGCAATGAATTTTTGTGAACGTATATATTATAATATGGGTATAAGTTATGAAAAAATTAAGTACAAAGTGATATATTTACTTAGAAAATGTGGTCATATATGACTTTCGACTGTACTTTGCATCAGAAACATCTCTCTTCAGCGTCCAGCAATAGTCTGCCAACATAGCGGGGCTCCATTTGCCTTGGTATCTCTTCTCCATGTCCAGAATGTCCTGGTGAAATCGCTCGCCATGTTCGTCACTTACTGCTCCAAGGTTTTTCGGAAAAAAGTCCAAGTGTGAATGAAGAAAGTGTATTTTTAAACTCATGTTGCAACCCATGGCTTTATATGAGACCAATAAATTGTTAACATTCTCTACGTAATTTTCGGATTTATGATTTCCCAAGACGCCGTTGCAAATGTCCTTGAAAGAAAACCATGCTGCTTTTTCGGACAAGGTCGTTAAGTTCTTCTTGACTTAGAAGATGCGGCGCACAAGAAGACGAATCTGGTGTAAATGTTGGATCCAGATCAATATTTTCGGCTGAAAAACTTTCGTTGTTTACTTCGTCATCGGCAGTTTCATCGTCGCTCGGTGTCATATTTTGTGGGGGTGTTACAGTTTCAAACGGCCGTTACTACCGATATTAACGCTCTACCGATATGGCATCGAATTTCAGACACAGGTAATTCCGGACTGTGCGGCACTGGTCTCAGTGCAGATGGAATATGAGGATATTTAACAGTATGTTTGGATTTAGAAGTTATACCACTGATATTTGTAAGACAAAAATAGCAATCGGTAATATCCAAATCATGGGAATAGCAAAAGGCATATGTCGTTTACCTTTTGCCCACGCTGTAAGAAGTCTGACACACGTAACACAGCAAATATCGCCGATCGCCGACTTTACACTTGAAATACTGTTCATAGCATTTATTAACGAGAGGCGTGAAAGACCGTTTTTGAGATTTAAATGTCAATTCACCGCAGATGTAGCAAAAAGAGTTCGGGTGGTTTACACAATTTCTTGGCATTTTTACAGGTGAGTTACACTACAATAGCTTAAAATGCACCACAGCACATTCTTCAAAACGTTAAAAAAGTCTGCGTATATGTTCATTCACCGAGCTCTAGCCGATAACTAAAACAACAATAAATGTTATGTAGGACTCGGAACTGCTTGCCGGTCTCAACAAGCCAAGACATGTTCCGCGTGACACACAGAGCACACTTTGTTATTTCTAGTCACAACAAGTTATTGTTACAATACACAAATAATAAAATAGCAATGCCTGACACAAGTTTTTTGTTAGATGACTCTTATAGTACAGACCTATGCGTGCATTTTATAGGTAAATAATCACATTATACTGGAACATAAAAACTAAGGGTGATGGAGAAATTCTGAAAACATGATTGATTTCAGCATGCAAAATTATATTGAAATCAGACATTTTGGCGCTTGGGACAAAAATCTTGTTAACCAGTGTTATTATGCAAAAAAAATAGAATAGGGTAAGGTAGAATAATCGCAGCTAAGGAGTAATACAGACCATCTTTTTTCTATTGAATTTTTTTGTCAGTCTGAGTAAACGTAAACGTCAAAGTAAAAAAATACTGTAAATGATATTTTAATGCTTCTCTTTTTACCTTTATTGTTATTTTGTGTTTATAGACCAGCATTACTTTGACGACATCAAAAACCGGCCATTAAAAACTTTTCTTGTTTACAAAAGAAAAGAGCCAAATATACAACTTTGTAATTGTTTTAGAACCTACTGGAAAATATGTATCTACGATTTTTACAGCCTTAAGTAATCAAAGATTAACTAAGAAAAATAATTAGGGTAGCCCAACAGTGGTGACATGTTGCCAACCAAAAAAATCCCGCTAACGATTTTTCAGGCGCTAAAATCTCCGCACTGGCTGATACCTGATTCTTGATTCGCTGGAAATTATATTTGCCGCTGAATATGAAACAGGTTTTTACAAAATTGTTTGTGTGGATTCCGAGAAAATCACGTTTGAAATAGCGTTTAGAGGGCTTTTGTTGGTTTGCAAAATGTCACCATTATTCCTTACTTCCTTAGATTTAAGTGCACAAAAACACGCAAAACAACCATAAGAGTTTAAATTCTATTTTTTCATTAAAGTGTTAAAATTACGATATCTATTTGAAAGTTGTGACGCATTTTAAAATTTATTAAATCAATGCCAATTTAGTTTATTAGATTTGTTTGGTTTAATTATTATATTATTATTGTAGAAACCCAAATTTCTAGTAGCTTTTCCTTCAAATATAAATAAAATGAAGTAGTAGATTTTCTACACCATTTTTAAGAATAAAAATATCAGATTTCCTGTCGTCAGGTAAGTTGCCCCTTTATAAAAAACGCACAATCATTACTTTTGCTCTGCAAAACCTCTATGAATAAAAAATATGTTTATAAAAAACTTTGACTATCTCGTCCAAAAATGTATCATATTTTGTGTTTGGACCACCTTTAAAAAATAATTTCTTCCAAAGAAAGCTTTAAATTTAAAATCATTACAAGACAAACGACGTTCTAACTTATAGCTATCCATTGACATCAATTTTGCACTTGTTTAATCAAATATTAGTGGTGGTATTTGGTGTTAGCCGAATCTCTGCAACTAATTTTAAAATATTAATCTCGGTGTTCGTGAATGGCGCCAAACGTCAAAGATACAAAAATTACTTTAGTATCTCTTAATAAACAAGCATATATCTTGAAATAAAATCAATAGTCTTTGGCGTTTTTGAATAAACAGAATAAAAGCACACACAAAAACTATGATAGATTCTAAAACCTAGCCAAACCTGAAAAACGATTTTTCCCAAAAAATCCTTTTTTCCTACATATCACACAATCACGCCGCACTTTAATAATAAATAATTCACAATCATTTATCGACAGCAAAGATAAAAATCGGTAAATTAATCATATCGGAAGGGCATTGAACAAAATTACTTTTAATAGAGCTATAACTACACTTCCAATTATGTCATTACCGTGTTCATATTTTTAATTTGACAGCGGACAGCAACCGATATTACTCTTTCTACTAAGTAGTGATATAGTTAATATTAACTTTATATACCCCCTTCACTTTTGTCGATACTATACACCTGTATCTGCGAGTCGGTATTCATGAATTTTGCCGAATTTCAAGTGTGATTCGCGACATTTTGTGCACAATACACTATTGTTTTGGTCGTTACACTCGATTAGATTCGTTTGGTTTATTATAATATAATTATGGTCTGATGATTTGATTGTGTAATCATTCTTTTCTTAAGAGCTTACAACCATAAGAAACATAGTCTTAAACTGGAACGGTACAAAGCATGCCGCGGACCTTGATGTATCGGCGGCAAGGCTGGTGTCATAGTGACGATGGACCTTTTTTTTATTACTGGGGTTGGCTGAGGAGCCAGTATACTTAGGCCTATAAGGTCCATTGTATCCCCTATCGTCTGGGTAATGCCAGCCCACTCCGGGGATCGAACTCGGACCGCCACGGTCGAATTCCAGTACCTCATCTCTGTGCCACTGCCGCAGTTCTGATGGACGATGGACCTTTGAAAAGCGGGTTTCAATATACTTACAGACGATATTTCTCAGATAATATTAAAGTCTTTTGGAGCAACAACGTTGTTGTCTGGAGGAGTTAGGACTAAGTTAAATTTAAAAAAAAAAACGCTAACGATTTTTTTATGGGACAATCTATTTACCACCGTAGGACAGCCATTTTTAAAAATTTTTCATTGACTTCGCTAAAAGACTATCTAAAAACCTATTTTTGCGATATATATATTATGATGTAAAATTCATGTACTTCAGTTCAGTAGCAAAGTGAATTAAAAGACCTTTAAAATAAGGCATCACCCGACCCTCCTTTCGATTTAAAATTTTAGGGGTGATGCCACCCCCGCCCAGGGGGCTGCACGTGTTAACGTGATTTTTTGCCAATTTTGTGTCCCCCTCGAAAACAAAATCGACCGGCCTGAGCGTTATTCCAAAAAAGAACTGAGCTGCCAGTAAATATCTCAGTTTGTTTTGGATACGCCATCCTGTATATTAAATTAGACCAAAAACATTGCGTTCTCTTGGCTCGAATCCTGGCCATGTTAATTAGTGGACCTTTTAAGAACTGCTTAAAAATAACTTTCTTACACCTACATATACCCCAAGTCCAAAGCTACTGTCAGTGAGTCATCGCCTATATAGAGTACAACGGGTTGTACCAAGATAGAAGAAAAAATTCTAGTATATTTTGAAAATTCTAATAGAACCGAATATTTTTATTTTAATGGATTTTTTTTCTGTGACTTTGTATAATCCGCTGCTCTTCATATAAAAGCGATAAGTCACTGACTGTAATTTTGAACCTGGAGTATAGACACCATCTTTCCTTTTGTGAAAAAAACGCAATAATAAGTTTTATTTTGTAATTCGTGCCAAAATTTGATCTTTTTAGATTTCTTTAACTATTATTAGGTGATGATTTTCGAAATTTGAAAGTTTTTATGACATGAATTAATTTTATTCTTTTTATTATCTATTTATGGATTTTGTTTATTGTCCCATAAAATTGGCTAATAAATATTTTTTTCAGCACTTCACCGATTTTTTATCGAGAGTTTAATTAAATAATTTAGTGGAAAATTCTAAAATATTCTTCCAAAAAATCTGATGATGAGTGGGTAAATCGCCACTTGCTAATTTTGCTTATATATCATTGGCATTACCATATTTATTGTTACGCAAAGCGGAAAAGAGGGAATTTTTATAATATGAATTAAAATTTAAATTACTTTACGGGTGCGTGATTCTCAAGGGAATCCTTTAAAAACAAAAACCACGAGATTGTATTGATAAAATTAGCACAAAAATTTCCACTGAGCAATATATAATATCTAAAAATAATTTAATATAAGTTATAAGGACTTTGTATCGATAAAGTAAAAAAATATATTCTTGCTTAAAATTCATAAATTTTAGGATAAGGATTTTAGCACCGTTTTTTCGTCTAGCCGCGCAGAAATGTGTTACAAGCAGTTACTCTATGCAAAAAATAGGTATGTACGTAACTATGTAAAGCAAGCAGTAAAATTAATGAAGCAAATCACATAATAAACGTCTAAGAACATATTCATTTGCAAACTTTCTTTTCATGTAAAGTATTGTCACATAAACTGCATAATATTATGGTCATAACATAACCAATACTACATTGATGCTTATTCGGTCAAGATTTCATTGTTATGGCGATTAGGAAGCTTCTCTATAAATTGTAGCTCTCTTCGTAACAATGAAATACATGAACGGCAGTAGAGTTTTGGACTTGGCATTATCTTTATTTGTTTAGAATCACTACGTTTCAACTGGTAAGCATCTCCAGTCGTCTTCAGGTGAATACTGAAATATATCATTTGATAGGCCGTGGTGGTCTAAAAAACATTTTAATTTTATCGTAGGACATTTTTTGCCAGACAGAAAGGAGAGTTACCTCCTTGCCCCTCCCCTCGGATGCCCATGTGACTAGCGAATTTGCAAAATTAAAATAACTTCCAATTATGTATTTTCAATCAGCGGCGGCGCTAGGGGGGGGGTGGGCACTGGCCCACCTTAGAAACATGAGTGCCCACCCTGGTGCCCCCCCAAAATTGATGGATTCGGTTTTGTAACGGAATTTCTGGGGGAAGGGGGGACTTGGCTATGCAAGGTTTGGTGAGAAAATACGTTATGGTGAAGAGAACGATGACTTTTTTTTAGACGTCAGTTTTGGATAAGAGGGATGGTTAGTATTATTTGCCTTGCTTAAAAAGCGTGGGGGAGGCGCCGACCTTTTTTTTTTATAGAAGTCATTTTTGATTTGGGTAGTGCCCACTCAAAAATCATCGGGGCCACTTGTGCCCACCCATCCCAAAAATTCTGGCGCCGCCACAGTTTTCAATTCCAGCCTATGATGGTGGTTTTCGTTACGTTAAGCGTTAAAAAACCATATAAATTTAAATATTATTGTTAGTTTCGTCTTAAATTATTGGACTTAATGTGACACTGACTTCACACTTTCTCTATCCTAATTTATATTTATTTTAGATATCTAGTTACACATTAAATCTAGGATAATCACATGCTAGCAATGCATAATGCACCATGTCAATTAAAAAGTAATTTAAAATTATTATAAATCCATTCAATGTCTGAGATCGCACCTAAAATTTATCTAAATCCGTGAATGCCATGCGAATAAATACAGGTGTATAATATTAATTCGCAGAAGTGAATGGGGTATACAAACTGATTTTAAATTAGGTTCAGGACTAGCCCCTAATATGACAATGACCTCATTTGTGCATTTATCACTTTTTCTTCCTCATTTAACAAATTTTTGTAATTTATGTTAAAAAATGTAAAGAGACGATAATGCCATTTTATCGTCCTGCCTAGAACAATGTTTTTTTTCATACCTCAAATATGGACACTTCTGTGCTTTTAGTACGAAGAATACGGCGGCAGCGACTCAGAGGTGAGTTATTGGCATTTTACCGTGGCGGTCCGAGTTTCGATCCTCGGAGTGGACTTACTTCAATAAAAAAAAGTATGTTCGAAATTTAGTACGTTTAAGAATGCAGGAAAGAGTGTGAAATGTATCATCTTCCAACGCACCGCATTCGCGCCGGAAATCAGGCCGGATGAGATCGGATATCTCGTGGGGTGCTGAAGAAGGGAATGTACATACTCCCCAATCGATAGGTAATGCAATGATGCAAGAAACCAAGGGTTGATAGTTCTTGGGGGAGGGGGCATGACTAAGGATCATGGTTCGGAAGCCACGTTAAGCTGTAGGTCTCCTCGCGTATGGCCCTGGCAGCGAACGAAGGGAAAAAATTGGATCAAAGTATGAAGAATATTGTAGAAATTACTAGAGGCGATTTTAAATTTAGGTAAACCTTTTTTTTTAGTAGGCATCGGTTTCTCTGGATTTTGATTATTAAACAAAGTTCTAATTGAGTAGGGGAATAATACACACAGTCTGCTCCACTAATTTATTATGGGGATCTCAAGAAAAGAGAATCCTCATGTCTTCGTCGTACATGTTTCGAAGGCAAAAACCTTCATCATCAGCGAATAAAAATTCAAGGATTATACAAGGAGAGAGACCCTCAACATTGCAAATGAACTGGAAGAGAAAAAAGGAGGAATAAATAAATTATACTAAATTTGAAAATTGAAATATTGAGTTTTTGAGATAAATAAATTATACTAAATTTTGAAATTTAGTCCTGTATATAAAGAAGTTGTAATAATAAATGTTCTTACCTGCTTGAGGAACAGAAAAGAAAAAATTAAATTTAAAAGATTTAGATTTCTTTTCTGTTCCTCAAGCAGGTAAGAACATTTATTATTACAACTTCTTTATATACAGGACTGAATTTCAAAATTTAGTATAATTTATTTATCTCAAAGACTCAATATTTCAATTTTCAAATTTAGTATACTTTATTTATTCCTCCTTTTTTCTCTTCCAGTTCATTTGCAATGTTGAAGGTCTCTCTCCTTGTATAATCCTTGAATTTTTATTCGCTGATGATGAAGGTTTTTGCCTTCGAAACATGTACGACGAAGACATGAGGATTCTCTTTTCTTGAGATCCGTATAATAAATTAGTGGAGCAGACTGTGTGTATTATTCCCCTACTCATAATATCACTCCACTGAGAGATGGACTATTTCCACAAAAATAAAGTTCTAATTGTCATTATAGTGTAAACGTTTATTTTTTCTGTGGTGTCGTTCACTGCGGTTTTTGAGAGGAGAAATGAGTAAAAATGATGTATATGTTACCACATCTGATATTTGAGCTGACACGTCATGGCCCATAGCCATACTATTACCATCAAAATTTTAACAAATAGTAATGGTTTAAGTTAGTTACTTAAATTAAAAGCTTTTAATCTACCCTTGCAGTTAAAGTGCTATTTTATATACTATTTTAAGAAAAATTAAAAACAACTTTAACATTAGCCATGAAAAAAAATATAATTATAATGTTCATACTTTGGGTAGTTTTTTGAGGTGTTTTAATTAACCGAGAAAAAAAACGTATAGTGTCAATTGATGAACTCTTTTGTTTGATAATCTACTTGCCCCGGAAGTTAATTAGTTTTTCATTCCCCCAGAAAAAAAATCCCTCAAATTTTTAAAAAATTTTATTTTTCGGTTTTATTTCTTTGCTAGCAATATGTCTTTACATATTATGTCAATACACAAAACTTCACTTTTTTGATAGACTGATAGACGTACCTCTGAACTAAAACAATAGGCTTCTTTTCATATAGAATCCTAGAAAGCTAATATTTATAAAACAATTTGGAATTTTACAAATACTGCATGACATCTTAGAGTAAGTGATCCCATCTTTTATAAATCTTATTTACAAATCATGAGTTTATGTAAAATTTATAGCATGTCTATTTTCCCCATTTGAGAAATGAGTGAATGTATCATTATAAATTTATAAACATTAATTATGAACATAAATAATTGGACTGCGGAAAAATGTAGAAAATTTCTTAATTACAGGATGTACCAAATATTACGAAATTCAAGTATATTTACCAGTTTAAGAATCTTTCACTCTTACAATTTTAGGATATAAAATTTTAAAAAACTCCTAAATACACGTATATCAAGAAATTTACAAAAAAGTTAAAATTGGCTTCATTGTCAGAAAGAAACATCTTTATCGGCATAGCTTTTAGAAATTTTAGCTTGCAATAAGATATAACACAAATAATTATTGTTTTAAAATCATTCATTAATGGTATAATAGGGGGGGGGGGGGGAATTTTATTTAAAATTCACCTAATTACTATCAAATTTCAAAAATTAAATTATTACCTCCCCCTCTCTGTATGGTTGGATTAAATTTGTTTTTTCCTTTTTTTTGTGATGTTCCTAGCTGGCTCTTTATTAAAAAAAAACATTTTTTATATTTGTGAAAAATATATATTAGTGTCAATCCAAAATTTTAACATAAGACGTATGTATGACTCTAACCAGCGATTTTTGTGATTAAAAAAAATAAAGTAAATATCGCTCACCACGCCAGAATTGATGATTTTTTCAGAAATCATGTATTTTGGGAGCATCGATCTAAAAGCATTTTGGTGCAAATGCTTAGGTTTTGAAATACTCCTTTTTAAGTGCCGTTTTGTATATTCATAATAAAGCATTCTCGTTTCTTTCCGCACAATATTTTTCATTATAAATTATCACACTGCTTCCATAAAGAATGTTTCAATTAGAAATTTTACCTTAATTTTTCTCTTCAGCCCCCCCCCCCCCCCCCCCCTTAATACGCCACTGGGACTGAGAGCTGAGAGTCCCGAATGATATCAATCCTTCGTTATTCTCGTATCAGTTTTATTTCTAATGAGAATTTGCCCTTACACGATCAGTATTACTGTAATTTTCTTATTAAGACTCTTAGTCTCAATAATTGTCTATTTGTGGATGTATTAAAGCTTTGTCCTTTACATATTCCATATCATGAAAGCGGAGAAGGCACATGATATGACTGTCTAGGACACGATTGCAATTATTTAGAAAATGCAAAACGAGAAAAGGATTGTACTGCTGCGACTAGATAATATATTTGTATCGTGAATAGCAAAATACATTTGTTTGCGTAATGAGGTCTATGTGATTTATTTTTAATTTTAAATAGGAAATTATGTTCTTTCCAGCTATGGCATTATTTTATTATTGCAAATAATAAATAATACAGAAAAGAAATTACCCTCCTTTTTAGGAAAATATAAACTTACTATCCTTTCAAAAAAGTAGTTATTTTCCTTCTTAGGAAATAAAAATCATATTCGTATTTAACTTTTTACCCTTCGGATAATTTAATAATCAGATACTTATCAAATGAAAAATTAATTTTTTCCATTTCATTGACAATGGACTGTAAAATGTATCGGTTTGAACTTGAAATAGAAAAAACAGCAATCAATAACAGTTTCTCGTCAAGAGCACTGTAACCACAATGTATGTGTTACAATTTTCATTGCACCGACATTGCATTCACCTATTTTATAATGGCGACCATCGACCGTACATTTATAGAGAGGTATTATTTTACTTAAAACATTGAATTCACTTCAACTCCCATGAAAACCGGTATTTTTTATAGGACTAGCATATAGGTTGAAAATAGCATCTTGCACACAATTGCGCGCCAAATTATTTTGCACCTAATTTGTGTGTACAAAATAATTTTGCATACACCTCACCGTTGTCAAAATTTCTGCTAAAACTGAGTTAAGAAAGAGTAACCAGAAATTTGCAATTTATCAAGCTTTCTTTTTAAGTTTTTAGTAATTCAAAGTTTTTGAAAAATATCTAAAAATATGCCACTGAATATGCTAGAAAAGCTCTTTGCATCCTTGGTATTCTTTTGGTACCGCCATATGCTTTAATAAATGTTTTTAATAAAAGCAAATTTTAATGACCTGTTCTTTAAACCATCAATTTAAATATATAGGCAATTACAAAAGTTTTTGATTGACATATCTTTATAATCTTTTTTTTACAGATACCTTTTACAATTAAAACTAATTTAGCTGGCTAGTGATTATTAGAGAGGTATTTCCTAAACGTCAACTTATTAAATAGAATATCGCATTTTATACCAAATGGACCTACTTCGCTTACAGATTTTTTTTTGGCGAACAAAAAACTCGTTTTAACATAGTTATTGTACACAAATATAGTTTAATAGAACCCGTAATAATGATCGTATAAAATGTATGTGTAGGTCCGAATCTCTCTATTATTTGAATTTATATAGAATCTATAATAATTGTTTAGATCATTATTCAGGGATTTTAAATAATAAAAAGGTATTTGAAATAATGGAATAATGCAATTTTAATGCTCTAGCCTTCGCGCGAAGAAAAATTTTAGCAACAAATTGTTATTAAATTACCATAAATAATAAGTTATACATTTTATACTTAGAATGTAGAATAAAATAGATACAAGTGTGATTTTGTGTAAATTTGGGTCATAAACGCATATTATACTAATATGAATATTTAAATATCTATGCGACTTTAGAGCGACCAAGTATACTGAAAAAAAATTAATAAAACTTACTATATTTTTTGGTTCTGTGAGTGACAGAAAATGTTTTTATTTAGAAATACAATAATATAATTGTCATTTCTTGCCATTCTTTCGAATTAGGTTTTTTACCTCTTCGTTCGCTGCCAGGGCCATTCTTGAGGGGACCTACAGCTTAACGTGGGTTCCGAACCACGATCATCGGTCATGCGACACCCCCCAAGGGCTAGCACTCCTTGGTTTCTTGCCTGAATGACCTACCGATTGGGGAGTGTGTATCTTCTTCCTCACCCCACGAGATGTCCGTTCTCATCCGGCCTGGTTACCGTCGTAAATTTGGTTGGTTGGGAGATGATACATATTACACTCTTCCCTGCATTCTTAAATCCACTAAATTTCGGACATACTTTTTTTATTGTACGTATGCCCACTCCGGGAATCGAACCCGGATCGCCACGGTCGAATGCCAGTAACTGACCTCTGAGCCACTGCCATGGTCAATAATATTATTACTGTAAAGTTTTGATCTTTTTTAAATTGGTCTATCTAAAATTGGCCTATCCAATATTTGAATATGCAATATTGAAATATTCAATATGGTCTCGCGTCAATTGGACGCACGACTATTGGTCGCAGTCAATTGGACGCGTGCGAAAATTGGACGTGGTACAATTGGACGCATGTGACAATTGGACGCATGCGACAATTGGACGCATGTGACAATTGGACGCATGCGACAATTGGACGCATGCAAAAATAAAAATAGTTTGTATAAGTATTATTGCAAATACCTGTAGGTATAACAAAGGGATAAATTATTTCAATAATAAATAAAAACCATTTCAAAATATAAGGGATTAAATTCATTATGTATAATAGGCAATAAAGAAAAAAGATTTAAAATCTAAGGGATTAAATTAATTAAATGTATAAGGGGATTATATAGATAATTAAGCATAATTAATAAAATAATTATAAGTAAGAACATATTAAAATAGGTAATAAAGGGATTATAGCCTATGGCCTATATATTCAAAGATCGAATACTCCAATTTTCATAAGTGATAAGACTGTTAACATGGTTCTTGAGTTTGTAAAAAGTGAAAGGGGTAACCCAATGCTATTATACGATGGTTTCTTACACAAAAGGGAGCGTATTGTCGGAGAAAAAACAATCTGGAAATGTGCTGATTACAATAAGAATCGCTGCCCAGGAAGAATGCATTCGATGCAACAAGAAGTTGTCCATAATACAGCTCATCTACATGTCGCTGATGCCGCCAAAGTTCAAGCCAGAAAAGCACTTGAAAAAATGAAGAAAAACTCACAACAGATCGAGCAATCCACTCAGACGATAGTAGCTACCATGTCCTCAGATTTACCACCATCAGTATCAGCTCAGTTGCCTTCAGTCATTTCCTTAAAGAGAACTATACAGCGTGTACGACAGAGAGCAGACCATGTTCCAGCAAATCCTAGAAATCTAGTGAAGCTTGATATTCCTGAAGAGTACACACGAACTGAAGGTGAACAATTTTTGCAATTTGACAGTGGCCCTGGAGATGACCGAATTCTTTTGTTCACAACAAAACGAAATTTGGAGTTTATGCAACATTGTGACCATTGGTATGCTGACGGTACGTTTTCTTCTTCGCCTATTTTATTTAGCCAATTGTATACCATACATGGTGTTCAATATAGCAACGTTATACCAACGATTTATGCCCTTCTTCCAAATAAGAAACAAGCCACGTACGTTAAATTTCAAATATTTGTATATGTACACTTTCTTCTGTTAATAGTCTACATCGTGTAAATATGCGATTTTTTTATTTTGACAAACTTCTGTGCTTTTATTTTACATTTTCATGTGTTATTTTTATTAATAAAATATGACACGTTTATTCCTGTTTTATTATTCTATACTTTGCGACCAGTTGTCCCAGCGTCCAATTGTGGCCGCGTCCAACTGTCGCCGCGTCCAACTGTCACCGCGTCCAATTGTCGTAGCGACCAATTTTCCGCGTCCAATTGTCGCGCGCCCAATTGTCGCGCGCCCAATTGACCGCGTCTAATTGTCGGTAATCCATTAAATATTGGCCTATTCAAATGATAAATCGTTGTTTGTCTGTCCTTAGGTCACTGCCCACATACGGAACTGAGTTGGTTATAGCCGAGGGGTAAATACCTGACTAAAATGTGTACACCAGAAATCCAGTTTTGTGATAGAAATCCACAGATATCCACGGAAATCCACAGAAATCCAAAGACATCTACAGAAATCCAAAGACATCCACAGAAATCCTGAGACATCCACAGACATCCATGGAAATCCATAGAGATCCATAGACATCTTCGGAAATCCACGGACATCCGTGAAAATTTATAAATTTGTATATCGCATAAACCGCGAAAATAAGCGGATTAGGTATAATTTATCATCGGCGATCTCTATAGGTTTTGTTTAGTTTTTAAAAACCTGACGACATATTCCATTTTGACAATTGTTGTAATTAGGCCCAAATACCATCGTTGCTCTTAATAAATAGCATAATATTTTCCACATTCTGGTTGAATAGAATCTGTGTTTTGATAAAAAGTCGACGTATCAGTATTCGCAGAAGTCTTTTTTGTAAATGGATCATTTGAAAAATTACCGAGCGAATTATTGTCGGAGCAATCCATATTTTTTTGGGTTTCATCAGAAAAGGTTTCAGTGTCTGTGCTATCAGCGTATTTGATACTAAATCCGTTGTCTGACGATTCCTCGGATGATTAAATTTTTCCTTGACTTTCCTTTATGAATGGATGTGCATAGTCGTTTTTTTACGGTCTTCTTACCCTTCGGTAAAATCTTTCTTTTTGATTTAACAGAACTGTTATTAGAGGTTGTCGATTTGCTGGTAAAAAATATTCGCAACCTATCAGTACTCACTCTTTGTATTGTTTCTTCTAACAGCCAGCATAATGAAGATTTCTTGATAACAGTGGACTTTCGATCTGATACTGTTACTCGTATTAGTGGTCCCTTTTCATAAACAGTATATCGCTCTTCTGACTGCAACTTTAGAGAAAAATCTTTTAACAATACCTGTTACACTTAAATTGCACATATCAGTGTGTATTTCGGATTGAGTGTCAGCAAGGGGATCAGAGTTTTCGTCTAGCTGACGTTGGATCGGTGATAACACCTTGAAAATGTCACAATCCTGAGCTTCGGTACAGCCAAATCGTACAGACTTCATATCGCAGTCACTCAAAGCACTTTTAAACAAAACTTAGCTGAAGAAACAGCCGTACTTACCTACTGTTTAATTTAGGTTCACACATACTTCAGCACTTGCAATTTTAGTTTGTATACAAACAGTACTGTAAAGAACGAAATATGCAACTCGGACAGTGAATTGGGCACAGATTAAAGCGGAGCGCAGTGATGCCAAGTATACTTACTAAAATTTTTCAAGTTTATCGAGAATATAGAAATAAACTGTACGCCACCGGATGATATCTAAAACATTAAATTACAGGAACATCTTGATTTCTATGTGACAGTTATTTTTCTTCTCTTGAATAGCTCACAGAAAAATGCGCGAAAAAATGCCTAAAACATACGCAAAAATTCCTAAATGTATAAAAACATCTAAAATTATTAAGAATTTCGTCAATCTGGCATCACGGGCAAAGCGTTATATCTGTGAAAAGAAGCGCGGTTGCCACGTGGACATAGATTAAATTCATCGACATCCATTGAAATCCACGGACATCCGTGGACATCCATAAAATTTCACGGACATCCGTGGACATCCATAGAAATCCACGGACATCCATAGAAATCCACGGACATCCGTGGACATCCATAGAAATCCACGGACATCCATAGAAATCCACGGACATCCGTGGACATCCATAGAAATCCACGGAAATCCACATTGGTGTACACCAGAAATCCACAGGTGTTTACCCCTCGGTTATAGCTAAAACAATTAAACTTACATACCAAGAATTAAAGATAGAAGAATTATTAATGAAATGATTTACATTAATGCCATCTTTAATTTATTTAATTTACATTGGCGTGTAAAGCTGTAAGAAACCATTTACTATTTCGTTTATCTTTGTGAAAGGATCTTTAAACTTAAGAAAAATCGTTTAAAAGAAGTCAGCTGCGAATTACCCATTTTAACGTAATTTATTTTAGAATCGTCGTAGAACCTGGTAGGCCTTTTTTTACTGATTTAAAAATATTTCGGCGCCATCCCATTGAAACCAGATAGTTCTTTGATGGCGATAAAGCATTTCTAACTGTGGAATTGTGTGTTCACATAATAACTGTAATTTAAGGTTTGATCTAAAGGTTTTCATCAATAAAAATGGTTTAATAATGTTATGGCTTATAATACCCGCCTAAACATGAACTTTTTTGGTCTTCACGATGTTCACAACTGGGATCTCATAAACGATAAGAGATACAGCAAAGGTGAAATTGAGGCCAAGCTGCGGAATTCAAAGCCGCCATGAAGAAATTAGTAAAAAGGATATTCGTAAAAAACCGAAAATCGTCATTGTGGTTTTTAATTTTTTCCGGCATTATTTAAATAGATAATGTAAAATAAATTTTATACTTTTATTAACACATCTTTTTTCTGTAAGGCGGTGTTCTTAGATTTCGTGTCGGACGTTTTGTCTTTCACATGCCATCGTCAGGGTTATTTTAAACTACATACTGTATTTTTATTGCATTTATGTAATCTTAATAGAAAATTTCAACGTTTCTACATTAAAACATCTCCAGCAATACTTCATTTAATTTTTTTTTGATTATTGAAAATCAAAGTTATATTATAACTTTTAACACCCTGTATATAGTTATGGCTGTTGATGATGCCGTTAAACATAAAAGTAGCTTTTAACTTATATTTAATTTTTAAGTATTTCCTATTTACATTGTATTTTTGTTAGTTTCTTTACAATTTGTTTTCCTTTGTCATTTTGACAGATAAATCCATTAAACCCTATATCGAATAAATCGATATGAAGTTGTCTTCTCAGGGACATTTGATTCCCCAAAAATGTACAGGACGTTAAATTTAAAATAAAATAGTTTGTATTTTTTTCTAATTAATCCTGTGTAATTATAGAAACCGGTTCGTCCTCTTTTCAGTATTTTTTGAAATATACATATGTATACAATATTTCTGGATTTTTTGACACCCTGTATATACTTTAAGAAATAAAGCATAACAGTGTTAAAATATTATTAACTCCGGAGCCTTCTTAACCGATTTATTCATGAAAATCATTAGGCCTAAAACAAAGGACTGTTACGTTTCCTAAAATAATTAATTCATGGTATCTTCTTATAGTATCTTGTGCTTATCATCAGGAAATAAAAAAAACACCAAACTTAATTAACGATTTACAAGGATGTTTAAAAGTTTATATTAATTAATGTTATAATAAACATTTTTTTACTAATAAATTATATAATGATACCAAAATATTTTTTTGTTGAAATCTAAACTTAGTACGTAGGAAATCTAATTTATTTTAGATTAGTATAACATTCACCAATTCGAAAAAAAAGCTGTCCCGAGAGTTAATGACATCAAAAATACATCAATGTCCATGTGAGATTGTAATGTTATTTAACTAAAAAAATAATCTTATATTTTTGACAATGAAGGTTAGGAGACACGCCTTTTTACCAAATAATTATAATGTATAGTAGCCTGTTTATTGAGATACTTATCATTAAAATTTTAAACATACAAACATTGCTTCAATTGTCTTATTGACGTAATATAATCCATATTTTACTCAAAATGAACAAAGGTATCGAATTTCTTTCAAATATTTGTAGATAGAGTACGGGCCTGCACGGGCCGGGCGGATCCAGGATTTTGTTGTGAAGGGGGGGGGGCAGCGACTAAATAAAGAGCGTATCCTTGCTCTAAAAATCTTCCTATTCTCAAAAGTGACTTCTAAAAAAATTCTGGCCCTGCAATTCTCCAGGCTCAAAGTAAAAAACACTTATAAGGCTCAGTGGGGAGGGCGAAAATGCTTTTGTTTGCTTTAATAAATCTGAAGTATTATTTCAAAAATAGATTCAGGTGTTAAAATCCAAATACAACGGCTGGTCAAATTTGTCATATAATCTCGTGAAACGGAAGTAAAGTATTCAATTTACGAAATGTTGATATCAACTGACTAGCGTGGTCATATTTCAATTTAAACTTGATATGATGTGTATGTATGTATTTACCATTAAAAATAATTAAATTTTAGGGAAGTTTGCTATGTTTAGAAACAGGTCGGTAATATAATACGACCTTTATCGTATTCCCTTGAAAGATATTAGGATTTAATAAGGACAGCATTTATATATTATAGATCAAGCGAAGGACGTACGAAAGGGGAACACAAACTGGCGCTTGTTCCCCCTGGAAAACCAAATAATTATAATATATTACAAGATAACATTGCAGTGTCCACTTTTCTACAAGAACTGATTTTATTCTCATTTTCCTAGGATTCATTAAAATTTTTCTTACTTTATATTCTTTCTAAAGAAATTATCCTTGATTGAATAATTTAAGAATGACGATACAAGAATCTGGATAAATATTAAAAAATATTTGTCGTAGTTATAACTTATTCTAATAAAAAATAATTATTCGCTTTTAGTACAGTTTGATAAGCAGCTTAATTAAAAAAAATATTCTAACTATTCCAATCAACTTCATAAGCGCTTATGTTCAAAAAAGAAAAATTTCATCACATTTACTAAAAAAATGTATCAAAGTGGCACGGAGATTGTTATTTTCATAATAAAATTGAGCATGCCTTAGCTTTTTATATCTTTATACAGGGGCGCACATAGAGTATATTTCAAGAGGGGGCAACCAACCATAAAACTGTAAAACTTCCCTTCCAAGTGAGTTTGAAAGAAACACCTCCGCCGTTTTGGTCGAAAGTGACTTAAAATGAAACGTCCTCGACATTTAATCCTCTTCTGAAAAGTAGTCGCAAAAAAAAAAGTTGTCGCTACCGTATGACTACGCCCTTTTTCAGAATCCAAGGGGGGGGGACCTTGCCCATCCCAATGGACGCCCATGTCTGTATATTATACAGGGTGAATCTTTTAACTGGAATGAATTTGTCCATTCCTTAAAAAATGCAGAGACACAAGTAACTTTTTTGATTTATTAGTTTTTGCTTGCATTTTACCCTGTAACTAGGAATGGAAACTAACCCAACTATTTTTTAAATGTAAAAATTCATATATTCTGATTGCCAATGGAAATAAGGATAAAAATGGAATATAACCTACTATTTGCTTTTGAATTTCTGTTGCCAGATCAGCGAGAATGAATGTTTTAAATAATTTTCTTACACTGTCAGAAATGATCGAAATTTATTTTTAAAATGTATTTATAACATTATATACCATTTCAAAAGGTATTTGTCGAATTTTGTGTGTTATTTATTACCTTAGTTTCTCTAATTCACTTTTAAGGAGGCCCCAAATCAAATAATCTAAGGGGTTAAGTTCTGGCGATCGCACCGACCATTAATTGTATCTACCTCTTTTCCATAATCACTGGCACCGGTTGGTAAAAACGTTTTCAGCATTTCATCCCTGGATGAAAGTAAATGGTAACGTAAAGTTCAAGTTAAAATATTTATCGGGGCATAGTCATAGCAGAAATGCAAAATAACTGTGTCTAAGATGCCGGTACGATGAACGTAAGTCTCCCCTATAAAAAAAGAATTATCTCCTCGTGCAATGGTGACCTTACTTTAATATAACATACATTTTAATTTTCTATATTTGAACACACTCAGGTGCCTAACACCTACTTATTGCCATATTGCAGAAACTTAATATTCAAAAATCAATGATAGAATGACTGGTAATGACACCGATTTTAAGCAAAATTTTTAATAAGTTTTTGTGAAAGGAGATATTACATCTATTGGTAATCGCCGAAGAGTAATTAGTACAGGATTAACATTGTCACCTGCATTCGTTTTGAATTTTGTCACGATATTCAACCTATGACGCATAGAAACAAAAAGGCGGGATACCCATCTTACTCATCCTAGACAGAAAATAACCATCATTGAACGAACAGAAATAACATACCTACTACAAAATCTCAGGAATCCCCAATTCGTAATGGGTGGGCACACGCGAGCACTGCCCAAATAAAAAGTAAGTGCTAAAAAAAGGTCTTTCTTCGCCGCAATAGTACTTTCAATAAAATATGTGGTTAATTTCACAATTATTTCCATCGTCATTTTCTCGGAAACTGTCTTAGATAGGTTTAGGACATGGGGGACATATTTTATTCTTTGATTTCTTCGTAGAATTTAGAATTTTTTAAAATATATAGGTTGTTCTATTTAAAATAACAAAATTGTGTGCACTTCTGGTTCAAACGGCAGTGACAGTCAGACGTTTGAATACTGAAAAGATGCGCACAGTGTAATTATATAACTACGAATATTTCGTAATAATGTTTTATTTTATAAGGACGTGATAAGCTGGATAGTAATTTCATTGTCACCCGATATACAGGGTGATTCCTAAGTTGGCACTTCTTTTCCAGCTATGTATAGAAGGCATTAAAATAAACAACATTTTCAACTACCTTTTTCAAAAAACTTAAAAATAAGGTACTTACATTTATTTATTACATTATGGATCAAATATGGTCCTGCCTAACTTAAACAAAACCTCGAAGCAGCCGCCCCACTTTGACAACACTCACCGTAAATTAGCATCATATCTACTAGTTCATTGTTTTCAAATTTTACCATTTTCACGTTTCACCAGTTTAAAATTAACTTGCTTCATAAAACACCCCGAAGCGGATTGCCAAATAACTGACCATCGACTCGTAAATTGCATGACTAATAAGACTAACAACATAAAGTATAGCGGGCTACGTTTTGAAGACCAGGCCCGCACTTAAATTTTTTACATCCGTATCTCGCCTATTAGATATTAGGTTTTTTGAAAAAATGTATTTGAAAATGTTGTTTATTTTAATGCCTTCTATACACAGCTAAAAAAGAAGTATTAACTTAGGAATCACCCTGTATAGCATTTATCTCCGGTAGCAGAATATTAATTTATTTAATTAACACCTAACTACGAAATGGGAAATAATTTTTGTTTATTTTGAAAATCTAATTAATATATAATTATTTAATATGTATATGCCATTATGACTAATGAATATCTACTAATATATCCAAAATTAAACACTTTGTGCTTAATTAATATTTATTCAAGTTAACAGGATAAATTAAAACACAAGCCAAAATTATCAAACTATTATGTATATTAAATAAATGTCTATTTTTTCATAGATATTAAATTACCTTATAATTAAAAAATAAATAAGTTACTTAATTATAAAAAATTTTGCATTCTGCTTTTTTCATTACTAAAAAATTAAATGGTTGCTTTCTTTTATTCAAAAGAGTTTGTTAAACCAATAAAACAATTTTTATAAAATTTAATTCGGTTTTTAAGGTCACTTTTCCCAAAAGTGCATTTTAAATTTTTACATGAAGATTGAAAAGATTTAGCTTTTACCTCTTTCGTGCAATTGCAGAACTCGCCTTAGGCTCATTTTGCAACTTACCCTTATGCCTAATTGACCAAGATGTACTAAGTATACGAATTAATAATAGTCCGCTAGGTTTCATTTTCCGACTCGTGAATAGTGGCATTTGGCTTCTCTTCGGCTACCAAATTTACTTCCTCAGCATAAACGAAAGCCGTATTTTCGGGGTTGTGAGGTTTACCAGGCTTTTCTGGTATCCCAGGCTGCTTGGCAGGTGTCTCGGGTTCGGCAGATGTTACTTCCGGTTTGACAGTTATAGGGGAGTAGTCAGATTGCTCGCAGTTCTTGCCGTAGGTACCTTCTCTGCAAAGACATTTGTAGGAACCTTCATCGCTGGTAACAGAGAAACATTTGGCTCCATTTTTGCAAGTGTCGGGGTTGTTTTCACAATAGGTTAGCTCTGGAATGAAGTTATTAAATATAGATAAAGGTCGGTATATTGCAAGCAACAGATTACCTTGCCTAGTTTCCACAGTAAGTTTAAATAGTTATCTTAATCAAACACATCAGGACTACTTAAGAGATAGCGCTAAAAGTCATATAAGGTTAATAATATTGTAATTTTTATCATCAAGACTATCGCCTGGAAAGTATAGTCACCTACCCTCTATAGACGAGAACGAAAGAGTTCGAAACCCATCTGCAGATGGTTGCATCCTACCTATAGTATTTCACAAAATTTAATTTTTTACTTTTTTTTTTAGTTCAAAATTGTAGGTAATGGCTACTCAAGGACGGGTATTTGGTCGCTTTTTGAATCAAGTGAAGTGCCTAGACTTCACTCTTAAGGACTTGACCGATATAATGCTTTAAATTTTGTGATGTTTCCATGGCCTATTAGTTGTATATAAGAAAAAAGTTGTAATAACTAATTAACTTGTTGCCATATTATTTTTCGTTTAAAAGTTATAGCCCAAAAATATATCTTCAACTCCATTTAGAGCGATTTTTAACTCTCTTGGGTTGGATACAAAATAGTACTGAAAAATTCTTATACAAGCTAAAGTATATCCTCCTTTAAAAAAGCAGCTTTCTAACTAACATTTCTTTTTAAGAGTTTTGTTTATTCGATTATTTCTATTTTTAAAATGTCTACCTTCGTTGCATAACATTCCTCCCCATCCCTTCTTGCAGTTACATTCCCATGGCCTGTTACAGGAGCCATGAACACATCCTGGGTATGCGAAGCATTTATCACAGTTTCGTCCCCACCATCCTACTTTACACCTAAAATTGTAAAGATTGTATGAGAAATAAATTTATATAAGAAATTCGGGTTACACAAATCGATAAATGCTAAGAAAATGCTTCAAGTGGGCTCTTTATTGTGCCAAATTATCAACGTGGTATTTAACTGAATCACTTATTTGCATTTTTTATCGATTTTCTAGAAAAATAGTTTTGTATCTCGTTTTATTTAGGCAGAATAATAACTATGACTTTTTTAAGTAAGACTTGTTATTCTTGCTACTTACCTGCATTCGTTTGGTTTTCGGCAATATCCTCGTTCTCTATGGCACGTCTTAGCACATATCGCTAAATAAAAAAATAGTGTTAATAACTTTATTTACAATTAGTTATAAGTAAAGTTCGCAAATTGCAATGCCCGACCATAGGCGCCGATAGTATATGGCGCTAGCTTGTGGGCGTCATACTTATAACAAAAAATAACGTCTTAAAAGGATGAAACAGAATCGAAAACGTATTTTTTGGAAAAATACGATTTGCGAGATTTAAATTAATGTTAAAAACATTGGAATAGTCAATTTTTTTTTCAACTAGGTACCACAGGTAAGTGCTTAGTTATTCAAGATGGCGGAGATGTGCCATCTTAGAAAATATATATAAATAAAAAGTGGAGTTGATTCTAAAGGTACTTTTATGCCTAATTTAAGCCTGCAACTTAAAAACCCTAAAATTTGCTGTTTCAAAATGGCGATTTGGAAAACCATGAAAAGAAAACGTGTTTTGGCGGATCATTGTCATCTTAAATGATAAAAAAAATATTTTATGTGTAAATGATAAAAAATATTTAATTTACATCTAGCTAAGCCTAATTTAACCCTGCAATTTCAGTATTCCAAAATGTGCCGTGTGAACATGGCGATTCAGAATAATATGCAAAAAAACATATTTTGAATAACAAAACCACATTTTTTTTAAAGTAAGTATTTCACTTATCATAAAATTATTGTTTTATTATTCAAGATGACAATGTTCTGCAAAAAACACGGTTTTTCAAAAAAGCGTTAAAAATACAGTAAATGTTATGATATTTTACCATAATTTTTTACAGTGAAGGAATTGGTTGTTATATTCAAATATCGGGTTTAATCGAAATTGTGAAAATAACGTCTTTGTTTTTAAATATTTAACCAAAATAGAATTTTAACCACCTCTATATATAAAAAATGTGAAGAAACACAATGAAACTAATGTCCTGTTTCTTGAAACTCGTTTCTCCAGGGTGTCATCCACATTATTCTTTCTAATCTGTTATTCCTTACGCATTTGGCAAAGTATCCCGGTCCATCCTGGTAAGCATTTACATTCCAGTGGTTTTTCGCAGAAACCATGAACGCATCCTGGTAGCACTTGACACTCTTTACAAGTTCTTCCAGCCCAACCCAATCTACACTTGCAGTCTCCGGGATGATCGCAATATCCACGGCTCGAATGACAGTCTTGACGACATAACGCTAAAATAGAATTATTAATAAAGCATTTTTTTATATACAGAAGAAGAATTCTTTATTTCGTTAGATCCATCCTCAGATGCGTTTCACCGTATTAAGTTATTAAGGCTATAGGATCTGACGAAAGAAAGAAAGGTATTACCAACTATTTTAACAGTTAAAAGCGTAAAGCCATAAAAGGATGTTGCCTGGGGCGACATCTTGTTTCAAAGGTGGATACTTCTAAAGTACACCCAGCCCTCAAACATTAGACATTAGATGTCGCCCCAGGCCAGGGCAGGCATCATTTTATGTTTTTTAAAAATATTTTAACTTACATATTATTATAATATTAAATAAAGACAAATCAGGTACACTATTTCAAAAATTATATACAAAAAATTGTTATATTTATAAAAAGGACTATTGAATATGACTTCGACCTTTGAATTTCTACATTTAAAGAAATTCGAATAAATAGGCGCACTATGATTCATTCGCTACGTAAGAACCGACGTGACGTGACTTCGGATCGCGCCGTCTTTTATTGAATAAAATAATACAATATCGTGTGTCTGAAAATGATCGAAAATTAAGAAAAACATTAGTTCGTCTCCAAAAACGGTTGCTACATTTTTGCACTGATCCGTCGTTCTTTAAATATTGAAATTCAAAGCTTCGCCCAAAAATGATTCTTTTATGTCTGAAGAGTATCTGACCAATATACAGGGTGATTCCTAAGTTGATATTTCTTTTTTAGCTGCGTATAGAAGGTATTAAAATAAACAACATTTTCAAATACATTTTTTTAAAAAACCCAAAAATAAAGTACTTACATTCATTTATTTCACTACAAATCAAATACGGTTCTGCCTAACTTGCCCGTTGAATAACATTAGGAAAACTTCTGGGTGTAGAGAAGAAACATCCGCACTTTTACGACACTCACAATAAATTAGCACCATAATTAGTTCAGTATTTAAAAATGTTACCATTTTCACCAATTTATTAAAATTAATTTGCTTCAGAAAACCTCACCGCGCATCGAATTGCCAAAATAAATAACTGACCACCGATCCGTAAAATGCATGACTAACATACAAAAAACGAAGAAAAACAATATAAAGTAACTTAGATTTTTTACTTCTGTAACTCGGCTATTTTTAAGTTTTTTGAGAAAAGGTATTTGAAAAAGTTGTTTATTTTAATGCCTTCTATATACAGTTAAAAAAGAAGTATCAACTTAGGATCACCCTGTATTTAAATTCTTCTCTGCAAAATTACATCTGCATTTAACATAGCATAACACGCAAATTTTAGGACGGTCAGATCCATTTGAGCGACTGCGGCTTTATAAGAAGAACTTTTTTTATTACTATACTCAGGGCCGACTTAAGGTCGTTTGACGCCTTAGGTCACTGCGCCAAAATTTGTTTGGCCTTGGGCCAGATACATTTTGGCACCTATTTTTTTCAATTTCGAAATGGATTTAAAAAAATTGAGCCAGTTATGATGATGCGGATGATCAAATTTGTGCCTAAACGTAATCTCGTAAAAATATATTTTGCACTCGGAAATTTGCACGTTGTGTTAAAAAAAACTCATAGATTAATTTAATAAAATTGTAATAAACGTATAATACAGGTAAGTAGGTACTTAGGGCAACGCGGCGCCTATCTCGTTCGTGGCGCCTTAGGCTATGGCCTATTTGGCCTAGTGGTTAATCCGGCCCTGACTATTCTTTCGTACTTACGTTCTGAGCAGAATAGTCCATCCCATCCCTGATGACAAAGACACTCGAAGCTACTGTTACAATAGCCATGTTGGCATCCGGGTAATGGAATGCATTTGTTACATTTTTCCCCATAGAATCCTAGTTTGCATAGGCACTCGCCCGGTCGATTACAATATCTACAATAAAACGAAAAATAAAAAGAAATACTGTCAAGGGTTGCCTTCTCCATACAATATACAGGGATTAAGTGTGAATTCGGAAGCGCTAAAATTTCAAATTTAAAAATCGAGGAAAAAGATATTAGCCAATGAAGACCCTAAAGAAATTGCTAAAATTCATTATATTCTAAAAAATATTGAACATTATTTTTTTAATAAAAAAAACCTTCTTTACATTCGACGGAAGATCAAATCATTATCGAGAAACTTATAATACTAAACTAGCATGATTGGTATGCACTTAATATTTTACATTATACAGGGTGGCTCAAAAGACTGTGATGGACTAAACGCGCATTTTTTTAAATGGAACACCTTATATTTTATGTTGTTTTATAATTTCCTATAAAATTCCACGTATATTTTGTATAAACTGTCATATGTCGAAGTCCTATTAGGGAATCCAAACCATGTGACTTAATATGGCGGTTGGATGGCAAAAAGCATTGAGTCTCCCGTTAAATGCCACCAGCAACATTATTTTTATGGTCACGTGTACCAATTATAAAGCAGTATTTACCATCCAGCGACCATTTTGACACATCGTTGGATTGCCCAATTGTTGTTGAGATATTGTCGTTTAAAATTTGACATTTTCAGATTTTGACAGGCTGTAGCACTAAAACGACGCATCTTAGAGAAAAATGGTTTTCACCCATCTTAGCTTATTATTCTCTATCCAAGGATACCAACTTCCGATTTAATATTATAAATGGTTAATAGTTAAAAATTAAACAGACAAGAATAAACCAAGCCCAGATTTTGCTGGGTCGAAGTTATAATAATAATTTTAGTTGAAATACATTTTTATTTCATTAAATACCCCGTGGCCTTACCCCTGTATTGGGTCACATCCTGATCGGCATTTTGGAACATCGCAAAGGTCTCCATTCCATCCTGGTAAGCATTTTACCTCTCCGTCGTCTGAACATACGTAATGCGAGTACTCGTTTTGAGAAGCTGGTATTTCACAAGCCTAAGAGAGTTTAAAAAGTATTTAGTTATACATTAGGGTGGGTTAAAAAAATCATTTCTTCAAGTATCGAATTCTAATAGTACGCAAAAGTTGCATATTTGTATTTTAATTATTAAAAAAATACTAAAAAAAATTATTCGTTACATCTTCAGGTCGCCCAAAGGGCCTAAAATTTGAAAAAATTAGGTTAAAAATCAAATTTTATATTTACGCTCAAAAAATACAGGTACTTTTTTTGGCTTCTAGTTGCATCCAAAAATTTTGTTGGTAACAATGGATCTCGAAAGGTTCAAACGTTGTTCGTTTTGTATTAGATTTTAAATTTGGGGCTTTCTTTGGCAAAAAATAATTCTTGAAGTTTCTTCAATTATACTAACATAAATTATGGTATATTTTGGAAATGAAATATATATCTAATAATCCGCTACACTGGTGATTTTAATTTCCCTGAGTTGGTCTGGCCAAACCCTGCTGAGGATCAAAATCCTCTAGTTGAAGCTTTAAAGGACAATGGGCTTGTCCAACTGGTGACTGAACACACAAGATTCCGCAAAAATCAAAACCCATCCACACTTGACTTAGTCATCGTGAGCGATCCTAGTTTGGTGAGCAAAATTGAATATCACTCTCCTGTGGGAATTTCTGATCACATTGTGCTTAATTTCAACCTACAATACATAAATGCAAGCTCCAAGAAATGCCAGATCCGCTATTTTAAGAAGATAGATTATGAGCAGCTTAGCTATAATATCCAGCACATCGATTGGCCCAATATGTTTTTAAACAAACAGGTGGAGGAGCAGTGGGGCCTATTTTATCAGACAATAACTAGCCTTGCTAGCCTGTTCTCCCAAACAGTTGCTGTAAAATGCATTCCTGATAAACCTTGGATCAACCTCAGAATTCTTAACATGACCAAACAAAAAAAAAGTATGTGGCAAAAATACATGCGTAGCAAAGATCAATCTGATTATAATGCTCTCCGAAAATATTCTAATCAACTTAGCTGGAGCATAACTCAGGCAAAAAAGTGTTTTGAAAAAAAGCTCATTTCTTCGACTGATAAAAAAAAGTTTTTTAGATACGTAATAAATTCTGTCTCTTCAACTGTTTCCTCTCCCCGTGTCAATGATATGAATGGAATTCTGACAACTAGTTATCTCGAGACAGCATCCATATTTGCTGATTTCTTTAGTACTAATTATTCCACTGAGCCACCCGGTGCTTTACCTCAATCAAATATGACTCTTAACAACCTGGTTATTAACTCAATCAACATAACACAAGTCAAGGTGTTCGAGAAATTGAGTGAACTTCCAAACTCCTCTTCTGCTCCAGGCGGGCTACCCAATTCTATTTTAAAGAGATGCGCATTTGCCTTAAGCACACCACTGTCTATAATTATGCAGAACTCACTTGATTCTGGAACTCTTCCGATTGCCTGGAAAACTGCGACAGTTATTCCTGTTCACAAGAAGGGGGATAAATTCCTTGCTGAAAATTACCGACAAATAAGTCTCACTCCATCCGAGGTGAAAATCATTGAAATAATTTTGGTGAAAGAGTTGCTGGATTTTCTGTTAACCAATGAAGTTATACCTCAAACACAACATGGATTCTTGCCAGGTCGATCGACTACCACTAACCTTCTAAAGTGCCTTAATGATTGGACTTTCTCCCTTGATAGAAACTTACCGATTGATATCGCCTACCTTGACTTTTCTAAAGCCTTTGATGGGGTACCAAAACGAAGATTGCTGTATAAACTGAACAGCTGTGGTGTTAGAGGCGATCTTTTGCGCTGGGTAGAGGCTTTTTTAAAAAATCGTGAGTTTTCCGTTAGGATAGGTAACAGTATGTCTCCGCTGCGTCCAGTTTTGAGTGGCGTGCCGCAGGGATCGGTCTTGGGCCCGTTATTATTTTTGGTGTATTCAGCTGACCTTACCAGCGCACTTCAGGGCAGCACAGTATCAAATTATGCAGATGATACTAAATTATATTGTAACCCGCTAAAGCAAACTTTGCAAAATGACTTAAATATAATAGCCACTTGGTGTGATGCTTGGCTCATGCCCCTAAATGAAGCAAAGTGCGTGGTTATGCATCTCGGTCGTACAAATCCTAAGTTACAGTACCATCTTAACAACGTTGTGCTTATGAAGGTCAATCAACAAAAGGACCTCGGGATAGTGATCAGCAGTGACTTATCGTGGGGTAAACACATTGATAATGCGTGTAAAAAAGCTAAACAGTCTTTGTTTTTAATAAAAAAAATATTTTCACGTCCTGATATCCGGACTAGCTCTTTAATTTATAAAACTTATGTGCGCCCAATTCTTGAATTTGGGTTTGGTGTTTGGTGGCCTGTGTTAAAACAACAAAAAGACCAAATTGACAAAGTGCAGCGATTTGCCACTAGGATGCCGTATGGTGTTGTAAGACCAACTTTTGAGAACAGACTGATAATTTTTGGACTCATTTCTGAAATGGATAGATTGGTGCGGGGAGATCTTATCCTTACATATAGGATACTTCACAACCTATTCTCTGTTGATTTAAGTTCCCTTTTCACCCTTAATACAGACAATCGCTTGCGAGGTCATCGATTAAAGCTTCGACGTGAACATTTTTTCACACGAGTCCGGGAGTTCTTCTTTTCCAACAGAGTATTTAATCTCTGGAATATCTTGCCTGATGAGGCTATTGGTGCGGACTCATTAAACATTTTTAAAAATAGAATTGACATGACTCTTTTTGCAGACTATAAGGCCTCTTTCAGACGAGGACGTTGTATCCCAGACGCGTGTATCTCAGATACAGAAAAAGCATGCAGTTAAATTGTAGCTTACACACGGCATTCGACGCCGCATACAGTATCGCGCGACAGAATTTTTGAATCTTGACAAATCAGCCGCCCGGCGGCGAAGGAGTATCCGAGATACAGAATTATCATGGTGGCTTATGGACCTGTTCAGACATGCATACTTTTGCGACGCAAAAAGTTCGATTTCAGAGGCGGCCAGTATTTATTCAGAAGTGATAGTGAGTAGTTGAATGTTGTGCAGCTCTTCAAATGATTGTGGAGACATTCGATAATAATTAAAAAACTTTGTAGTGTCTTGTAATAAATCTTGATAAAGTAAATTATATGTTCCCTTAGCTTCCCTTAATTCTACCATAGGATGAACCCACAGAGTTCGTCTCCTTTTAAGTTTTTTCTTTTTATTAGATATACCATAACATAACGCACTCTTCAATATTCATTATTAACGACTGCACCGCACTGAAGCTTGTTAAGAAATGTGTAATAAAAGAGTATCCCAAAGAAGTATCGGGGTAGTATGCGGCTGTGATTCGGTATCTCGCATACAGAATCCCGCATACAGTATCCTCGTCTGAAAGAGGCCTAAGGCCTCTTTCAGACGAGGACGTTGTATCCCAGACGCGTGTATCTCAGATACAGAAAAAGCATGCAATTAAATTGTAGCTTACACACGGCATTCGACGCCGCATACAGTATCGCGCGACAGAATTTTTGAATCTTGACAAATCAGCCGCCCGGCGGCGAAGGAATATCCGAGATACAGAATTATCATGGTGGCTTATGGACCTGTTCAGACATGCATACTTTTGCGACGCAAAAAGTTCGATTTCAGAGGCGGCCAGTATTTATTGAGAAGTGATAGTGAGTAGTTGAATGTTGTGCAGCTCTTCAAATGATTGTGGAGACATTCGATAATAATTAAAAAACTTTGTAGTGTCTTGTAATAAATCTTGATGAAGTAAATTATATGTTCCCTTAGCTTCCCTTAATTCTACCATAGGATGAACCCACAGAGTTCGTCTCCTTTTAAGTTTTTTCTTTTTATTAGATATACCAAACGCACTCTTCAATATTCATGATTAACGACTGCACCGCACTGAAGCTTGTTAAGAAATGTGTAATAAAAAAGTATCCCAAAGAAATATCGGGGTAGTATGCGCTGTGATTCGGTATCTCGCATACAGAATCCCGCATACAGTATCCTCGTCTGAAAGAGCCCTTTTAGCGATTCAATATACTCAAGACTATTAGTTTAAGTATAATAGAGTTTATAGGTTTTCAACCTCAACTCTTCTTTGTAATAATAATAATAATAATAATAATAATAATAATAATAATAATAATAATAATAATAATAATAATAATAATAATGAGAAACTAAGTCAAAGGATATAAGTCTTTCGATATATCATATGTCTAGTTTAGGAGTAGCGGCATCGCCAGGGGGACGGCAGGGTGAACCCCCAACCTTAAAAAGTTGGGTGCCCACCCCAAAATTGAGAGATTCGGTCTCGTAATGGGGTTTCCGAAAGGGGGGGGGGGGGAAATGGCTGTGAAATTTGTAGTGCCCATCCAAAAATCATCGGGCCCGCTGGTGCCCGCTCATCCTAAAAATCCTGGCGCCGCCACTGTTTCGGAGAAACACATAACGGCAAAAAATGGGTTTAATTTACATGCGGTGATGAACTCTTAAGAAAACAAAAGCTACATCAAGATTGATGAAGTGGGTCAAAATGTCTAATTGATAAAAAAAAAATTCAGGAAACAGACAAACAAAAATCTTAAAGATGCCATAGCGACTATAATAGCTCTTGAAATCTATTTCTGAAAATAATAATTATAGTTAGTAAACTTCTTTGGTGAAAAAATATACAATTGTATCTTTATCTGATTCTTATCCTTGTCCTGAAAAAAAGTACTGATTCTTCAACTCTCATTCAAGAATATACCTTTCAAGAATTGTATCACCAATGTATATTTTCATATAATTTTTTCGTTTCTAATTGTAAAACTTTTATTTCTTCTTCAAATTAAAACTCTTACCTGTTTCTTCCATTTCGGTACGTATTTTCCACACGAGACAATCGAAATGACACTTAGCACGAAGAACCAAAACACTTTAATGTACATCTTAAACAATGTAGCCACAAAAAAAAAAACAATTTTTTTATATTAACATCTTCTTAATTAACTACGATATTTAACCTTTATTCTTCTATAGTTCTTTTTTTACAATAATTGTAAATTAATATTATTCTTTTATTAAAATGAAAATTTCTTTAACCATGAACTTGACTAAGAAACGTCCAAAGAACTTGGTGAAGTGGTATCGATGACCCTATTTCTTCTTCGGTAACTGTTTTAAATTTTACAGGGGCATGATAAAAAATATCTTTACATATTATTGACATTTAGTTTAATAAGCGACTGCTTTTTTGGGTGAAGGATTATTTATTTACTTTCGTCATATCCTAGCTCTACTGTTGAGCCATGATATAGCGAAACGCGTCTAGGGATGGATCTTACGAAATAAAAGGAAATTCTTCTTCTGAATGTCTTTACAGGTGATTTCCTCTTAACGTTTTTACTTATTTCAATAAGTTTGTTAGAGGTGCTGGTATACTTAAGAGTGTCTAACAACGACACAGATGTCGCTCCGTGCAACATATTACTGGTATGTCCCACCAAATACTGTATAAGCAGTTTTGAGTTGCTCCTTTCTTTCGTCGGATCCTAGTTCTACTGATGAGCCATAATGTGGCAAAACGGGTCGAGGGATGGATCTTACAAAATAAAAGGAAATTCTTCTTCTGTAAAAATCTAAGACTTATGAGCAAGTAAGCACATATTTCAAATTATAAATTTTAAATTAGTAAAAGTCTGGATTATTTCTTGAAATGTTCTTGTATCTCCCAAGAAACGAATACAACACAGGTCATTGATTTGTCCACATATTTATTAATAGGTGGTAAGTGAAACACATCACCATAAATGATTTCCTGATGCTGTTTTTAATTAAATTTTTAAAACTGGTCAAGGCATACACATGATGCTTAAAAATAGGATTCCGTTAAATTTTACCTTAAAAGGTTGGTTTACCCCTTGAAACAAGTTTTTTTTTAACTTTGCATGTTTTATTGGTGGTTTTATAAAGAAGTACAACTATAATTTGTTAAATTTTTCCTAGTAATATTTTTTGAGTTGCCCCCAATGTTGAGACTAAAAACTTGCCGTTCTGCCCTTCTTTCGAATTAGGCTTTTTTCCTCTTCGTTCGCTGCCAGGGCCATTCCCGAGGGGCCCTACAGTTTAACGTGGGTTCCGAACCACTATCCTCAGTCATGCGACAACCCCCAAGGGCTATCAACCCTTGGTTTATTGCCATTGCATGACCTACCGATTGGGGAGTGTGTACCTTCTTTCTCACCCCACGAGATGTTCGATCTCATCCGGCCTGGTTACCGGCATGAATGGGGTGGGTTGAGAAATGATACATATTACACTCTTCCCTGCATTCTTAAATCCACTTAATTTCGGACATATTTTTTTTATTGTACGTATACCCACTCCGGGAATCGAACCCGGGTCGCCGCGGTCGAATGCCACTAGCCACAACCGCGGTCGGACTAAACACTTAAGATTTTCAGTAAGAAGAAACTTTCGGCGCTGCAGCCCAACGTTTGCAGTTGCAGGCATTGCGCCGCAGCTCAAACATTAACAGATCCTGTTTTTCCCTATAAATTATATCTGGGAAAGTTTTATTTACAGAGATAAAAAAAATTTTACTTTTCCATTGCCATATTTTATTTTCCGACATGATATTGATATTTAAACAATTTTTTTTTATTTCTTTGTTAGCGCCATGACTTTACTGATGAGCAGGCGCGGATCCAGGGATGAGGGCGAAGGCAGTTTCGCTCCCTTAGCAAAATCCTGAATCCGCCACTGCTCATGGGTGCCAAATTTCATCTTTCTAACCATTATTGTTTAGGAAATATTCTCACTTGACCGTGGCAGAGTAACCAACGGACGTCTGAGCGATAACAATGGGCTTCCATATAGCGATAAAAATGTATATTTGTATATTATTTATATTTTTCCTATATCATACTCTATTTTAGTTTTAACTCAAGAGAAGAAAAAATAAATAGATAAATGTATTTATAAGGAAAGGAATAAGAATACAAAGTCTTCCTCCACTTTTATATTAAAGAAAAAAAAATTTTAAGGGTTGAAAAATTCTCTACATGTTTCGAATGCAGAAGCATTCATCTTCAGGAGAATAAATAAAAAGAAAAATTATTAGATATCACCTTAACGGAGCATCCAAATTTGCAGGTACAAAGAACCGGTTCAATGAATAGAACGGAGAGAAAATCATAATGTGACTTGCATTATGATTAAGAGAGAAAAAATTATGGGTTTATGGCTTAGGGCTTTAATATAAAAGTGGAGGAAGACTTTGTGTTCTTATTCCTTTCCTTCTAAATTTCCACTCCACTTTAAGTATGGACTACTTCTTGAAGTGGAAATGTATTTATGTTTATATCGAATCCTAAAAATTGAAATGTTACTATGTTTTTGAGGATATGATTTCTTATAACGATGTTAATACCTACAGCTAAGAAACAAGTTATAAGTTTGGTGAATAAAAAGCAACATTAAATTAAAGTTTTATAATATAACTAATACACAAAATGGTAACTGAACCACAAAAAAATATAGAAAATGAAATGACAAATTTTAAAAATCAGTGCAGTGTCTTTCCTAATTAATTTTTTTTGTATTTAAAAACATTCTAAACAATAACATAAGAAAATTTGGGATTTGGTCCGTGCCTACAACAAGTTTTATGTACATCTGCCCTACAAAGGTAAAAGCGTCTAATCGTAAAAGTGTAAAGCTGAGAAAATCGACATTATATCATTTTTGTTTGCCAAATAAAATAGGAACATTTTTTAAATTTTAAATGTATTGCATTTCATTGCAGTCTATTACAGCAACCTGGTATTAATTTTATATCAACCAGTGTTATGTTTTAACCTTCATTATGACGCATAAATTGTTTTGCCTATGATTTTTAATGTTCATACTAACATATCATACAAAGGCAAAAGAGTCTAATGTATATTAGATTGTTTTGCCTTTGTACTAGTGAATATTATTACTCAGCAATGCAAGTGTACATGCCCTCTAATGTACTTTAGCTGTTTTTAACATTATATTTTGTAGTAAAGAATCAGATGGGTAGGCAATAAAAGATACAAATAAATGAAAAATACCTTTATGAAAATAAAATAAACTCAAAATAATACAGAAAACACATAAAAGAGTAAGCAACAACAAAAAATAAAATATATTGTTTTTAAACGCCTTCATTTAAAATATCTGCTGCATTATTATTTTCAGGAAGATTATTCTAAAATGGTCTTCTAGAGGACGTCGAACGTACAATAAGAAATGAGTTTATTGTTGTCTGTTAGATATTTTTTAACTACATTTTCTTTCATGCCCTTGAAAAGGTAAAAGCGGCTAATGAACATTTTTTTGAATAAACTTAGGCAAAACAGTCTAATATACATTAGTCGTTTTTGCCTTTGTTTTTATTCCAGTTATGGTGATCTAAAGTACATTAGACTGTTTTGCCTTTGCAATATTTTACAAAATATGCTCATTAGACCCTTTTGCCTTTGCATGACTAGAAAAGTCCTAACAATAGACCGTTTTGTTGCATCTGTAACTCTCAATTTATATGAGCTACAAACATCATTTTTTTACTAAAATGTGGAGCTGAATGTAAATATTTCATTTATATGAAAATACGAAAATGGAGAATTTTGCGATTAGACGCTTTTACCTTTGTAGGGCAGACATGTATATAGGCTTTTGCTTGATCTAGGAACTATGAAACAAAGTGCTAGTTTCTGACAGCGTCGTTTATGACACTGACTAATGGGTCATACACAATTTGTCTAGCATGTCTTCCCATGACAAAATCTATATGGTTGAAAAAGGGTAGATCTATTTTTCTTATGCCATGTCTGGCTTTTTCGTTTAGGTTTCTGTAGAGATGTCTAGCATCCTAAAAATAAATTAATAAAATAAGGAAAGAAAATGTGGCAAAACAGTTAATTAGATAATAATATATTATATCACAATCGATTAACCTATCCAACATATTTTGAGCATGATTTTGTTTAAAAAATAGTTGAGTGTACAATAATTTAATTGGTTAGTTTTAATTTTAAAATTATTGTGAATAAAATCATTTTCAAAAAACACAATCAACACAATTTTATCCTAATAAATTTATAGGTCGAAAGGTTAACGATAATGACAAAGAATTTGATAGGGCACATTTTAACCTCGGTTAAACGGGTCTAGGGATTTCATTACTTATCTAAAAAAAAATGTATTCAATAAATGGTGGTGTCTGATGGGTTTATTTCATAATGAATGTTACTATCCAGCCTTTGGACAGCGTTGCCATTATTATTTCTATTTCGTTATTTGAATAAACTGTGGTATGCCTGTACAATAAGAATACATTTTCCTTTCAAGGCGGAAACAATACAATTTTAGTTTGTTGACAGTAAATTCCTCCGAGAGTTTTGTAAAAATATAACTGTCGAAGAAAATGCATTATGATAAAAAATATCTGCATAGTAGCGAACAAATTTTTGAGCTCTAGGCAGGAAAACAGACACTTTATGAACAATTTACTTCGTTTTGTTGTTGACGTAACCATTTGGAATTCACATTAGGGACACGTAATTTCGTTTGATGTGAAACTTTTGAAACATAAAAGTTCAAAATGTTTCCACTTGTCTTTTGGCTGTTCTATTAAGAGGAGTCGACCAATATTTATACATTAATCTCCCTTATTTCTGCATAAAAATAACTTTCTTACACACACATAGATAGGTACCACCTTTCCATTGATGAAAAAAAACTTAATAGTTTACTTAGTTTTTTTGTAATTCGGGCCAAGAAGACCGCAATTTAACAACGCAAATTTTAGAATGGTCGGATTCACTCAAACGACGATTTTTACAATTTGGATTCACAACAGGTGAATAAACGATTAAAAAACATCTACGGTGTACGTAATTAAATTACTTACAGCTTCTGGAGTTGCCCAGTCTTGAGTACTATAAACGATATAAGTAGGAACTTCTATTCTGGAAACGTCGAAAAATGGTGCCTTGCTGGTACCATATTTTATTCTGTTGATTTCCGGGCGGTAGTTGTACTTCCTAAAGTTGCCTAGTACTAAGTCTGCAGCGTGGTTTAGGATTTGAATTGAGGTACCGCCGGGAAGTTGCCTAAAATAGACCGGTACTATCTCCTAAAAATAAGAAAAAATATTATCAAAAACGTAATTCTAAGTAAGGAAGATTTTTATTAATGAGATATATTTTCAATAGGTTTTGGTTCAAGATGTTAGTGCTGAATATAATAAATCCAATTATAGTGAAAAAGCCCATTGATTATCACTGATCAACAAAATTTAAGATTTTTTTTGTCCCACGAGCTGAAGTGGGTGTACTTGGTAGTACTTTTTAAACATATTTCATATATGTTTTCAGAATTTTTCCATCACGTAGGGTTTTAAAGTGACAAAGCAATGAATTTTTGTGAACGTATATATTATAATATGGGTATAAGTTATGAAAAAATAAAGTACAAAGTGATATATTTACTTAGAAAATGTGGTCATATATGACTTTCGACTGTACTTTGCATCAGAAACATCTCTCTTCAGCGTCCAGCAATAGTCTGCCAACATAGCGGGGCTCCATTTGCCTTGGTATCTCTTCTCCATGTCCAGATTGTCCTGGTGAAATCGCTCGCCATGTTCGTCACTGCTCCAAGGTTTTTCGGAAAAAAGTCCAAGTGTGAATGAAGAAAGTGTATTTTTAGACTCATGTTGCAACCCATGGCTTTATATGAGACCAATAAATTGTTAACATTCTCTACGTAATTTTCGGATTTACGATTTCCCAAGACGCCGTTGCAAATGTCCTTGAAAGAAAACCATGCTGCTTTTTCGGACAAGGTCGTTAAGTTCTTCTTGACTTAGAAGATGCGGCGCACAAGAAGACGAATCTGGTGTAAATGTTGGATCCAGATCAATATTTTCGGCTGAAAAACTTTCGTTGTTTACTTCGTCATCGGCAGTTTCATCGTCGCTCGGTGTCATATTTTGTGGGGGGTCAGGCACAGGTAATTCCGGACTGTGCGGCACTGGTCTCAGTGCAGATGGAATATGAGGATATTTAACAGTATGTTTGGATTTAGAAGTTATACCACTGATATTTGTAAGACAAAAATAGCAATCGGTAATGTGGTCTGATGGTTCCCTCCAAATCATGGGAATAGCAAAAGGCATATGTCGTTTACCTTTTGCCCACGCCTTAAGAAGTCTGACACACGTAACACAGCAAATATGGGGAGCCCAGCTTTTGTCTTGATCGCCGACTTTACACTTGAAATACTGTTCATAGCATTTATTAACGAGAGGCGTGAAAGACCGTTTTTGAGATTTAAATGTCAATTCACCGCAGATGTAGCAAAAAGAGTTCGGGTGGTTTACACAATTTCTTGGCATTTTTACAGGTGAGTTACACTACAATAGCTTAAAATGCACCACAGCACATTCTTCAAAACGTTAAAAAAGTCTGCGTATATGTTCATTCACCGAGCTCTAGCCGATAACTAAAACAACAATAAATGTTATGTAGGACTCGGAACTGCTTGCAGGTCTCAACAAGCCAAGACATGTTCCGCGTGACACACAGAGCACACTTTGTTATTTCTAGTCACAACAAGTTATTGTTACAATACACAAATAATAAAATAGCAATGTCTGACACAAGTTTTTTGTTAGATGACTCTTATAGTACAGACCTATGCGTGCATTTTATAGGTAAATAATCACATATACTGGAACATACAAACTAAGGGTGATGGAGAAATTCTGAAAACATGATTGATTTCAGCATGCAAAATTATATTGAAATCAGACATTTTTGCGCTTGGGACAAAAATCTTGTTAACCAGTGTTACCATCCCGCTTATTACGTGTTTGTTAACTCCTTCTTTTCAGCTTTTTGATTTAAAGAAAAAAATAAAATATTTAATATAAATAATTATATCCGATCATTTATAAGAAAAATATACCTACAGCTCCAAAATCAGCCTTAGGTCCGTAAAATAAATTGTATAATTGCATACACAGTCTCATTAAGGGTGGAGATTCCATGCACATGGGTGTAACTAGTCGACCCAGTTCTTTTGCTTCAGAGACCATGCGATCCATTCTAAGGTCTCGGATTGTATCCTAAAAAATATTTTTATTTCTTACAATTTAAAGACGGGTAATAGTTATTTACGATATAAATGTTGTAAAGATTCATATTACAAGATGTTAAAGTTGTCAAACGAGGCATCAGCCGAGTTTAATAAAACATCGAATGTAGTAATATGAATTTATAACAAGAATATTGTACAAAATGTTATCTACTTTCATCTATGAATAAAAATATTTGGCAAAAAGCATTTTTAAAAATAAAAATGCACCTGCTATTAAGTTTACTAATCAAGTTTTTTTATGCTACCTTTCGCATAGTTACTGTTTCGCATGGTTACTGTCGAAACTTTGTCAAACAAATTCAAAAATATAAAAAGCGTTTTTCAAAATGAGCGATTCTGATGGAAGTTTACCCTCTGATATAGAAGCAGCGGCAAACGAAGCGATCTCAAGTTTAGTTCCGACAAAATCCAAGGCGCGGTATGAGTTGGAGTATTAGAAGTTTGAAGATTGGTACAAAGCTAACAAAATAAAGGAGGTGTCTGAGAAAATCCTTTTGGGTTATTTTTCCGTAAAGCAACGCTCCCAGAAACCATCCACACTATGGACTCACTACTCAATGTTGTGTAATTTTATAATTGTTAATAATAAATCATTCTTCTAAAAAGTGTGGTTTTATTTAAAAGCAAAATTTTAATAAAACCGGTTTTTTTTATTACAGCACTAGTGCTGTAAAGGCATCTATTACAGCACTAATGCTGTAATAGATGCCCTTACAAAACGATTTACAGAACTGTAAAATTCATATTACTAAATGAAAGTAGATAAAATCAATTTTTGAATTTATTTTGTGCTTCAAATCAAATTTATTTTTATTTAATAATGTCTAGGTATGTAACTTCTTATATTGAAAATGCCATAAGGCAGCTTTTTCTTGTTCTAAAGAAACATTTGACTGGAATGGGAAAATAAAAGCCCTGTGCATTCCTTTGGCTGTGACCTAGATATAGGTCACCCAATTACATTTTTTCAAAAATATTTAAATATAATTATAAAATTATTTATATTTTTAATGGCAGTGCGTTGATTCCACAAGTTATATAAGTAGGTACATTCTAAGTTCGTACATAAATTCGAATAATAACAATATATCCTTCAAATATGTTAAATAATTAATATTATATTGTCCACATAAAAAAATATTACCGTAGTTACTTATTTTACCATTAGCAGAATAACAATAATTTAATAATAATTAAGTGCACATTTGTAAAAAAAAGTGACAACTGGCGTGATATATGATAAAATTATAGAAAATTACGTTATTTATTGCCTAGATTTTTGTTGTTGTTTTTAGGATAAAAATATCGCCATATACGGTGCTTGCACAAAGTCTCCTCCCCCTGCTAACTCGAGAATGGCTTGAGGAGATATAATACTCAAATTCGATCAGAGGCGGATTATAGTACAAGCCGAACAAACCTAGGCTTGTAGCGCCAAATCTGAAAGGGGCGCCACATTTTCCAGCGCCAAGACTCCAAGAGAGACTAAGATAACCAAACAAGATATGAAACTAAGCGATTTCAACCGTGGTTAGAAAAAAACCGCGTTTGATTAACCAGTTAATTTTTAGCTAACACCACACGCCACGTATATTATTCTGTAATAATTATTGTAGCTTATTTTTCCAGACTAAAACGCTTCGCATCGCGACATAGGCATCTCTTTGGCAGCGGGCGGCGCAGTGGCTACGCTAGGAGGGCCAGAGGTGGTCCAGGCCACCCCAGAAGTTTTTTCGGACCCCCTAAAATAAATTTTAATCGTAAAAAGCTCTTGAAAAAGTTATTCACTTACTTTATGTTACCAATACATAATATAGGTAGTTGTAATATACAAAGTCAATTCTTGTGTTTTATTAACGAACCTATTTGCCCCCCCCCCCCCCCAAAATTCCTTGCCCCTTCCTGGCCACCCCTGTAGCAAAAAGCTGGCATCGCCACTTACTTATTGTTAATTTAAAAATAAAATCTTTTGCGCTTTTGCCTTTTAATATGCGGGTCATTTGAACTGTGAAAAAAAGAGAAGAGCTCTAACGAAACTATATAATATTTATAGTTCTTTAAAAATTTTTTTTTTGTTTTTCTTAAGTTTTATTATTTGTGTGTATAAGTGCCTTTGGCAACATCACTTCTCTACCAAGCAGGTGTGCAACATTTCAAATTTTGAATTAACCCCCCCCCAAATCCCTACTGAAAGTTGACACAATAATTTTTTTGGCGATAGCGGTCAAAACTCACAGATTAAAAGAGTTTTTTTTAAGTCTGGAATATTGTCGCAGATTAAGCTTTACGGTTATTGAAACCCAAAAAAGGGTGTGGCACCCAAAAAATGTTCCCCTACGGCGCAATTCCCCCCCCCCCCCCCCTAGAAGAAATCATAAATCCGATTAATTATTGTTTTATTATTCAACATTACGGAGATCCGCCATCTTGTAAAACATTTTTAAATGGAAAGTAGGGTCGAATATTATCTCATCTCATTTAAATTGTTAATGTCTAGTTGTGTATTGTTGAGTCTCACTGGAGAAAGATATCTAAATGTTCCTCGAAATGATCTGATTACAGCTCTTGCCACTCTATTTCCAGTTGATACTGATCCTGATTTACCAAATCTAAACCCAACTCGATAGTTTCGTCGCAGCGAAGGCGCGAGGGGAGGGAGGCAGGGTGGGCGCAGGCCTACCCTAAAAAGGGTGCCCACCCAAAATTGACGGATTCGGTTTTGTAATGGAGTTTCCGAGGCTGGGGATTTGGTTGTGAAATTATTGATGAGAAAGGAGTGGTATTTTAGAGGGATGTAATAAGAGATAAAGACCACAATAATGATTTTTTTTAGAAGTCAGTTTGGACAAGAGGTGAGTTTGATCCTTTTATGTGATCACGTTTACCGCTTATGCAGTTATAGAGCTACAGGGGAGGCCCTTTTTTTTTAGAAGTCATTTTTAAATTGTTGTGCCCATCCAAAAATCATCGGGCCCGCTGGTGCCTGCCCACCCCAAAAATCTAAAAAAATATTTTTTTTTTCGTAACTTGGGGTTTATCCATTTTGTTTTAAAAGTTAATATTTAGGTAGTACGGCATAACGTAGGAAAAATGTCTAGAATTAATGTAGAATGTAAAAATTTGTTTTAATAAAAAAATTAAAGTTGATAGAATTTTTTTGGTTCCTCCGAAAATCTTTTTCTAAATTGTAACTAAACTGAAATGTGTTTTAAGTTGATTTTTTATTAAGAACATCTACTTACCACCACCCAATTTCCATAGGGCGCAAAAACCTTATAAGGTGAGATCATATTATTAAGCGTATAAGCAGGACATAGAAGAACGAACATTTTTATCATGCTTTTTGCTTCCTCTGGAAACTCGCTTCCATACATAAGAGCGAATGTCGTTCCCAAGGAATGGCCCACATAGATGATTTGGTTGTCCTTGCCGGTGTGAGAAAGGATGGTGTGGAAGATGGCGGGAAGATCTATGAGAGCAACATCGTCCATACTGGGAAAGAAAATTGTTAATAGGATGACTAATATCTCTTTCCATCTTATGTTTCTAAAGTTCCTGCTTTCGCATAGTGATCTTAATTGTTTCAAGTAAAGGATTCAATAGGTTTATTTTAGGATGTTAATGTTAAATTTGACATAGTGAAAAAGGCTCTCATGTAAAATTTAGTCCCTTCCTGTCACGTAGTTTTTGATAGTTTTTAAGCAATCTACAGACAGACAAATAAAGTGATAACTTGACAGACCGAACCAAATATGGACGCCAATAAAGTTTTTCTTAACATACAACTTTAAAATCTGATATATTGAAAAGACACTCTTTAACTTAAAATATTTCATGTGAGAAAAGTAAGAATAGGTCCTGAAAACATTTTCATATTTTTGTGTTATGCTCAAGGGTATGTTGGTAATCGATAACCCCTATAAAGGGCATGTTATCTTGTATGAACAGATGTTGGCCTTCTAGGGGGTTTGAAATTTATTATATCTCCCTTGCATATCTAATATAGTATATTACATAACAAGTGATGAAAGTGATACTTTTCAAACGAGGAGATATTTAGCACGAGGCGTCAGCCGAGTGCGGAAATTCTCCGAGTTTTAGAATAATCACTTTCACACGAGTAATGTACACTATTTTTCCTACGACCACAAAGAATTATTAAAAAAACCTTTGATTTATGAAAAAAATATTTTAACTCTAGAGCTGACAAAAAATATTTCAACTCTAGAGTGGAAATACAAGGCACAATATTTAATTTAAACATATGATGCCAATTTAATAGATCGAAAGGTCACAGGTTCAAATTCCATCAGGAGTACTTGACTTTTTTTTATAAAAACATTAAATAAATTATAAAATTATTTTGAATTGAAATCTTCCTTCTTGAATGATTTTTTTTATTTAATCAAGGAAAGATGCATTAAAAATAAATTAAAAAAATTCACCCAACAAAGAAGATTTCAATTCAAAATAATTCTATAAATTATTTAATGTTTTCATAAAAAAAAGTCAAGTGCTCCTGATGGGATTTGAACCTCTGATCTTTCGATTGGTAGGTCATGGCTCTAATCTGTAGGCTATGGCGACCCATAAACATTTTCTGCTTAAGTTTAATATATGACATTTTCTTCAGCGGGGCTTGTTTTGACTGGTAATAAATTTTCCAGTATATTCTTAACTTTTTTATAATTTCAGATGGCGTATTTTCACACTCTAATTCTGAATCACTCGACAAATACGTGACTTTCCCTGGCTAAGCGTATGCTTTTCTTCGGATGATCCATCTGTCTGTGCAAAGGAGGTCTCCGACGTCATTCTAACTAGCATGGAGGCCTTTATTCCTGTCTCCAAAAAGCGCCCTTCTAACTGCAAGCCCTGGTTTAGCAAGAATTGCGAGCGTGCTGTCAGATCTAAAAACCTGGCTTACCGACAGTGGCGTAAAAACCCTACTCCTGAAATTCGCGCCATCTTTGTTACCACCCGAAACCAATGTAAGCAAATGATAGACCAAAGCAAAGAAGCTCATAACGAGAGAATCAAAAACAAACTTCTTGCCAGTCCTAACGGATCAAGGTCCTTTTGGTCAGTCGCTAAGGCCGTCAGCCAAAACTTTACAAAGTCAACTATTCCACCTCTAACACGTTCCGACGGCACAATAGCAACCACAGCCGGGGATAAAGCAAACCTACTTGCTGAACTGTTTTCCTCGTATTCCACTGTAGACTTTCAGGGAAAACCACCACCCAACATTCCCTCAGTTCAATCGCAAATGTCTGAAATCGTATTCCGTCAGCGTCTTGTTAAACGGATCCTTAAAGGACTCGACGTCAATAAAGCTTCTGGTCCAGACGAAATTCCTATCATTGTTCTTAAGACATGCGCCGATGAACTTACACCAGTATTTTGTAGACTTTTCAACTTATCCTACAAAAAAGGAATATTTCCATCCTGCTGGAAGTCGGCGCGTGTCCAGCCCATTCCAAAGAAAGGTAAAAAGACTCTGCCAAGCAACTACCGACCCGTCGCATTGCTTTCAGTAATTTCAAAAGTAATGGAGAAAGCTATTAACCAACAACTCCTAAAGTATCTGGAAGGGCTTAACATTATCAGCGACCATCAATACGGTTTTCGTAAGTCCAGATCAACAGGTGACCTTCTGGCATATGTCACCCATCTTTGGAGCAACACCATCGAACATCATGGAGAATCCCGGGCTGTTGCACTGGACATCTCTAGGGCTTTTGATCGTGTTTGGCACGATGGGCTTCTAAGTAAATTGCGATCCTACGGTATGCCTAATGGATTCTGTTTATGGTTAACCAGCTTCCTTAAGAACCGTTCTCTGCAAGTGGCGATTGACGGGTTTCTCTCAGACACCTTCACCATCAATGCCGGTGTTCCTCAAGGGTCCATATTGTCGCCTACCCTCTTTTTACTGTATATTAACGACCTTCTAGTGAAAACCCAAAATCCAATTTATAGCTTTGCTGATGACAGCACACTTGTCTCATCTTTTACCTTGACTCCCCAAACATCCGCTGCCGACGCACATCTTCGCAGGCAGCATGAAGTATTGCGCCTCAACAAAGACCTGGAAGAAATTTTGGCTTGGGGTGACAGTAACCAAGTCAAATTTAATGCTAAGAAAACCCAGGCAGCAGTCTTCTCCAAAAAGGTTAACATTGCAGAACCGGATATAGTCATGGCAGGACAAGCAATTCCCCTGGCACCGTCTATTAATTTGCTGGGGGTCAATCTGGGAGGTAATATGTCTTGGCATGATCACGTTGCCGCAATTGCCAAGGCAGCTGCACAGAAACTTGGTGTACTTTTCCGCACCAAAAGGTTGTACACACCTCATCAACTTTTGACACTCTACAAAGCCCAGATTCGACCATCATTAGAATATTGCTCTCATGTCTGGAGCTCTGCACCCAAGCACACCCTTCGGCTACTGGATTCCATTCAAAGGAGAGCCATTCGTCTGATCGGCGACCCCGAGCTGACCAAGACCCTCGATAGCCTGGAGCATCGAAGACAGGTTGGTGATTTGGCTCTCTTTTACAGATATTTCCATGGCAGGTGTTCGACTGACATTGCCCACTTGATTCCACCTAGAGCAATTCAAAACAGAAATACACGGCAAACCACTGCCGCTCATCCATATGTTGTTCAGCTTAGTACTCCTCGAACTTCATTGTTCAAGAATTCTTTCATCTGGAGAACGTCATCTTTGTGGAATGATCTTCCTGAGGTCGTGTTTCCCAATGAATACAATCTTCAACGTTTCAAGACCAACGTTAATCGCTTTTTTCGCACTCGCACCGCTCCCAGAGCGCCTTAAAGGATTTTTCCTACAGTGCAGGTGTTTTATCATAAAAAAAAAAAAAAAAAAAATAAACTAAACTGCTTTCTAAAATTTGTTCTTTTTCATAAATAGGTGTGGTCTGTCAAATTGGCATCATATGCCTAAATTAAATAGTGTGCCTTGTATTTCCACTCTAGAGTTGAAATATTTTCTTTCAACACTGAGACAGAACAGGTTGTGGGTGGCAAGAAAACGATGAATTCTGGAGGTAGTGTGTTTAATTGATTGTAAAAGTCGAGCTAAAAACCCAAATAACATAATATAAGTAACACATAAATATGGTGGATGTATAAGATATTATTAACTGTACATAATTTACGTTTTTGGTAGTAGTTTACCATAAATAGTGACTAAGATATTTTAATATCTAAAAATAACTTACCTAAAAACCCAAATAACACCGGGGCGTTATTAGAAAACTAGAATATCAAAACTATCTCCAATCAGCAACCCCAAGGGCTGTTAACAGTGTTATCAGCACGAAATTTTAAAATGGAGTAAAACCTGATCTTATTCTAGCCAGCAGATTTCGCGTTGCTGTTTTTAGGATAATAAAAAGAGCACAAAAAAACTAAATAGGTACGATTTTAAACCAGAGCAGTACTACTATCTGTAAAATATTTACCACTCGAAATTGGGACTACTACCATGCAATCAAATCGCGAATTGTGTTACCAATTAAAATAAAGAAGGTACAGCTATAAATGTTCTGGTTCAACTACCCCCCGAAGCTGGTGATACCAGATTAATCGGTGGAGCCAGATTCTCTCGAAAACCAGGGCTTTAAATGACTGGCGTGAAATATTCCACGTTCGGTATTTGTGGTTGGATCCACTAAAACAAAACTAGCATGACTAATAGGTTTCTTAATTTTGTAGGGCCCTTCAAAAAGAAGGAGAAATTTTTTTGTTTCAGCATTTAATGCCGACGACTTAGGGTTGGCCCTTAGGAGAACCAAGGTACCGGGCTTAAAGTCGGGATAGGGCCGTCCTGGATTATGAACTTTTCGACGAGCGGCCTTTCCTTGAAGCGTTTCCTTAGCCAAGATTAACCGTTGAGTATTATCGACAAAATCTGTTGAAGGTGGACGCAATCGTTCCGGGAGTAACCGCAGGCGATCTTCACCGAACTGCAGTTCATTAGGAGTAAACCCGGTTGATTCGTGAACAACATTATTTAAAAAGTTCCCAAATTTCACGACTTCAAAAGCCCATCTAGTATGTTTATCATGACAATAAGCTCTGAACAATCTACCCAACTCTTTCATGATTCGCTCTGAAGGGTTAGCCTCCGGATGGCGGACGGAAGTATAAATAGCTTGAATATTATATGTATTAAGCGCATCTTTCCACCGCGGGGAGGCAAACTGCGTTCCTCTATCCGATAGAATACGTTGGGGAATCCCAAAATTTGGAAAATAATCTACAGTAAGACGATTTAAACACGACCGTGTAGTGGCAGTACGTAGCGGATATAAAACAACATGTTTAGTAAAAACATTTAAAACCACTAAAAGATAACAGGCAGCCGCACGACTCCGAGGAAGCGGTCCATAAAGGTCCAGGGCAAGCAGGTCCTCTTTTGATTCAGGAATTATGACCTGCTGCGCTGGCCGTGGCAAAATGGTATTTTTAGTTTTTTGACAAACCTCACACGATTTAATAAACCGCTTAATGTCACGTGACATATTAGTCCACCAAACTTCCCTTCGCAAAGCCGACCAACACTTGTACGCGCCGAAATGTCCCAACGCCAAATGAAAAGCTTCAATAAACTCTTGCTTTAGTGCATCCGGAACGCAAAGCAAATTTAAATCATCATCTCTTCGTAAATATAGTATATCATTAAAGAGAACAAACTTATCGTTAAGAGTCCCTGTCTTTAGAACTTCTCGAATATTTTGTAGTTTTGGATCATCTAATTGAAATTGTTTTATTTTTCTCAATAATTTAAGAAACTCCTCTGGAAGCTTCAGCACACTCAACACAGCGAACGACTTCTCGCTGGGTGTAGGAGGCCTAATACACGCGAATCGAGACAAAGAGTCAGCCACTAAATTTTTAGTACCGCTGATATGTTTTATACTAAAATCAAACTCTTGTAGGGCTAATGCCCACCGAGTCACGCGCGGCGATAACAATCGACAGGTATTTAAATATGATACCGCTTTATTGTCGGTATATACTATAAACGGTCGTCCTAGTAAGTATATACGCCATTTATTTAAGGCAAAAACTAAAGCTAAGATTTCCTTTTCGAAAATGCCGTATCGACGTTCGCGGTCTAACAATATTCGGCTTACCGAAGCCACAACTCTACGCTCTCCTTCAACCAACTGATAGAGCTGAGCAGCTATACCAATATCACTGGCATCCGTCTCAACATAAAATGTCAAGTTTGGATCTGGATAATATAATAAAGTAGTATTTTTAAGTTCTTCTTTTAACAAGGCAAAAGCTTGTGTTTGTTCTGAGGCCCAAAACCACGTAGCTTTTTTTCTTAACAAACGCGTAAGCGGCTCCGTGAGTGCTGAAAATTTTGGACAAAACGAACGGTCATATTGACAAAGCCCCAAAAATTTTTGTAACTGACTTATATTTTCGGGAGGTTTATAGTCAATAATAGCTTGAATACGTTCAGGGTCTGGTCGAAAACCCTCTTCGTCCAAAACATAGCCCAGAAAACTTACTTTTTGGCACACGAATTTACATTTTTTTATTTTCAAGGTTAAACCGGCTGTTTCTAGACGGTTTAAAACTAAGTTTAAGTGACTTAAGTGACTCTCAAAAGTATCGCTAATAATCAAAAGATCATCAACGTACGGTATTAGAAAATCGGAAAATTCAGCACCGAAAATTTTAGAAATACATCTCGTAAATGAGGAAACTGCATTGGCCAGGCCGAATGGTAAAACGTTAAAAAAATAACTGCGCGTACCAAATAAAAACCCGGTATATTGCCGATGCTCCTGTTTTATTGGTATCTGTCAATAAGAGTTATTTAAGTCCAAAATGGTTTTATATTTAAAACTAGTCATAGTGCGCATTATTTCATCGATTTTAAGGGGTAATTCATGGTCTTTTTCCGTAATTGAATTAAGTTTCCGTCCATCCAAGCATACTCTGACGCTTCCGTCTTTTTTTAAGGTAGTCATGAGTGGCGAGATAAATGCACTCGCTCCGCGAGATATTACCCCCCATTCCTCCATTTGATCTATCGTTTGTTGTACGGATTCGCGATGAGCTAGTGGGACAGGATACGGTTTAACAAAAAAACCGCTAGTATCAGTTAACTTTATTTCATGTTCATAACACTTTGTCAAACCCGGTTTTTCCGAAAAAACGGTATTATAATTTTGTATTAGGCTTCTTAAGGCGCGGATCTCGCTATCGGAGAGGTCCCCGTGAGTAATCGACGCGTCGCCGTCGACGCGTTCTTTCGAACACTTAATATTATCTTTAAACAAATTTTGTATAAAGACGTTTTTTATTCGTACAGGTCGAATGTTTATTTTATCTGAAGGATACAATTCATGTCCGGTTTTTATCGCAGGTGCTGCACACCTTTTTTTATTAACTGTAAAAAAGAGTTGTTGGTTTTGCAAATCAATTTTTGCATTTATAAAGCGCAAAAAGTCTATACCTAAGATTATCGGATACAACAGCTCGGAAATAATTAAAAATTCATATGTAAATTCATTTTTTGCGATTACAAATTTTAAGTTTACCTGATAATTAACCCGTTTAGGCTTAGACTTAAATGCACCTGAAATACGCACACCGGTGCTAGGAAAATGCGGTATTTCCTCGTGAAAATTTGCTAACTGTGACCAGATATCCTCTGATAAACAACAAACTTGACTTCCCGTATCAATAAGGGCTGGAAAATTTAAGTTATATAAATTGAGAGAAACTACTAATGGCTTATCATTTAAAAAATCATGATTTAGGTCGCAGTCCTCAGTGAGCAAATCATCACGGGGGTTGTTATTAATAATGTGGGCCTCAATGACTCCAGTTACAGTAGGCCCTGAGGGTAACTGGTACTCTCGTTTCCCGATTCCTCTTGAAGGTCAAGGGAATCAAAATTAGTTAGGGAAATATTTTTATTAATTGGTTTTTCATTTTTATTTAAAAAACTATTTTTATTTTTATAGTCGAAATGACTATCTTTTTTTTGAACTGGGGTAGAAGTAGAGTATTTTTTAGTGGATTGATTATGTGACTCAAAATTTCTATGATAATAAATGTCAGCCCTCCTGAGATGCTGTGCTGCCTCCCATAGGGTGTTACATTGCAATAATAGTATCGAAATTTGGGGTGGTAAAGTTCTCGCAACGGTTGCTAAAAGCATTTCGTCGCTGTATGGCGGATTTAAGTGCTTAGCTAGAATTATCATATAATTTAGAAAATCAACAAAAGACTCCCCTTCTTTATAATATTTTGTTTCTAAATTAACTCTGGCCTGCCACTGTAGGTGATCATTCCAATAAATATTTAGAAATTGTGACTTAAATTCTAGGTAAGTAGAAAATTTATCTAAAAAGGCATCTGCCCATATTTTTGCCGATTTCTTAAAAGAATCTGCAATTAAAAACCTAAGATCTTTATAATCAATGTTTTCTGCATTAAATCCTTGCTCTAGTTGGTTTAAGAAATCTACGGCATGAACAAAATCAGGATCGAAAATAGGTATTTTTTTTGTAGTTGCTGGTGGATTACAAGCGTTATTCGAAAACCTTAAATTACTAGTATCATTAACCTGATTATTTTGATAAGAAGCTAAATTAACAGTATGAAATTGTTGAACGACTTGATTTACCAGCTGTGTTACCGCCTCGGGCGTAATTAAATAAGTTGGTGGTACGTTTAAATGAGGTGGTAAGTGTTGAGGCCCAACCCTGGGCGGCTGCATCCAGTTTGCAGGTGGTATAAAGGGTGGCTGATGACCCTGTGGCACCTCGTAACCCCTTGTGGGATCAGAATAGGAAAATGGAAAGCCCCTACCTGGTGGTTGTTCCGGCGTGGGCCCTGGTTGTTGTTCATTTTCCCTTTCCCTTCGGAGATCTGCTACCCTTCGCGGAATACCCTGTTCCCTGAGCAGTCTATTTCTTAAGTTGTATAAGATTCGAGGTGTTTCTCTTCCATTATTGTTGTTATTTTCCATAATTCACCCTTGCCTCTAAAGTTGGACGCCAAAGATGAGACAGAACAGGTTGTGGGTGGCAAGAAAACGATGAATTCTGGAGGTAGTGTGTTTAATTGATTGTAAAAGTCGAGCTAAAAACCCAAATAACATAATATAAGTAACACATAAATATGGTGGATGTATAAGATATTATTAACTGTACATAATTTACGTTTTTGGTAGTAGTTTACCATAAATAGTGACTAAGATATTTTAATATCTAAAAATAACTTACCTAAAAACCCAAATAACACCGGGGCGTTATTAGAAAACTAGAATATCAAAACTATCTCCAATCAGCAACCCCAAGGGCTGTTAACAGTGTTATCAGCACGAAATTTTAAAATGGAGTAAAACCTGATCTTATTCTAGCCAGCAGATTTCGCGTTGCTGTTTTTAGGATAATAAAAAGAGCACAAAAAAACTAAATAGGTACGATTTTAAACCAGAGCAGTACTACTATCTGTAAAATATTTACCACTCGAAATTGGGACTACTACCATGCAATCAAATCGCGAATTGTGTTACCAATTAAAATAAAGAAGGTACAGCTATAAATGTTCTGGTTCAACACGCGTGTGATATTCAGCGCTTTCGAGCCAAGTTAACCGTGCTTTTTTTCTCATTTTCATAGGTGGTCGTAGGAAAATATTTTTTTATATAAAAAACACATGTAGCCCACATAGAGGAAATGGTTTACAGTAAGTAAATTACATTTTTATAGGTATCTGAAAGAATACAATTCGAAGCCGGATTCGAGCTGTATTTATTTAGGCACTGATATACATTTTTTTCAATATAAGACATTGTTTTTTGTTCTAATGATAATAATTTTTCCAACGAGTGTGTGATAATATTTTTATAAAAACGTTAAAATATTTTCCTACCTCGTTTCCCAAAATTGTTGGTCTCTAACTGTCAAGTTTACATGTTCTTCGGAATAGAATGTGCCCCTATAATTCCCCAGCCACACGTCATATCCAGCTTCCCATAAAACAAATGCTGAAAAGGGTAAATTTTATAAAGAAATTTGTGGAAATAGCAGTAACCGCCATCGCCACCAAGAAAAAGCATTTGTAAAATTCTAAATCATTGATTTTCAGAGCGGATTGTGTATTTTTTGGGTGTTTCGCCACAGCTATATTAAATTAGGAAATTTGTTTTTTCTTTACCTGTGACAAGATATATTTTTTTAATAAGCTACAGCTTTATGTGAAAAAATCTGGACTTTCCTAATGTAACAATTTTACATAATTTTTTTATAACCTCTAATTTAATAAAGCCATAACCACTACAAGGTAACCTTTCCTTTTATACATTTTTTTATGACTAATAATAGTTAAGATATTCATAATTGGTTACGGTTACCATTTTTTTTTCAAAAAAACCAAAACAAAATGCCTTAAAACGGATTTTCATGTAATCTATTAATTAAATCTGACTTTGTCCTTAATAATTTTATTAAAATGGCCGACCTCAGGTACCAATTAACGGGGTAATACGTAATTTACATGAATTTATGGTGATATAGTAATTATCTAATGATTTGATTTGTGTTTATTTATAAATTACATATTGAATTACAAATTGTTACCTAAGAAACAATGTAGTTCTCCCAGATTTTTTTTTTAAAAGAACGAATTGTAATTGAAACCAAATTGCACCAGAAACAAAATTATTAGATAGAGACACACAAGTTTTAAATTTAGATACATATACAGGGTGCTACAAATTCGTGTGCGTACAAGGGAATCTCGAAAACGGTAAGAGATACGAAGATGGTTAAATTGAGGCAAAGTTGCGTATTATGGGGCTTATTAATTTAGTGAAAGAAAATTGTAAATATTCCGAATACCCTCAGAGATATCTGAAAAAAAACCGAAATTTTTGGCTTTGGTTTTTAATTTTTTGCGCCTTTATTTTTGAATTAGGAAAAAAACAAAAAATACTTTCTCATAGTAGTTCTTTGGGTTCTACAAGATGGCCTTATTAGTTTTCAAATTGGACGTTTTGTTGTTTAGATACCAACCTCAATTCATTTCTTTTAAATACGGACCTGGAATTTTTAAAACAGTTTTAAGGACTTCTAAGTTTTGGAAATTTAATACAATTTAAAGGTTTTTAAAATTATATCGTTTTGTCATCAAATAACACATCACTAGCATTTCAAATTATCCTTTCTTTACTATTAAGGCCCTGGCAATTATTTTTAGAATTACTTAAATATTAAAATCACATTACAGGAAGTTATAGTGTTTGGATCGTTTATTTTTTTAATAAGATTTACCGTCACAATACTTTAGGAAGCAAGCGTGTAAAAAATATCAAATATCAGGCCTCTTTGAGAAAAAATTGATGGATTTTTTAAATCAGAATTATTTTGTTTTTTAGTTTGGCTCTATTACATGTTCAGGACCCTAATGAAATGTAAAAATTAATTTGAAAAATGTGTTATTAGATTACAAAACGTTAAAATTTCAAATACTTGTTCATTGAATTGAATTTCTAAAGCTTAGAAATCCCTAAAACTGTATTTAAAATTCCAAGTTTGTATTTAAAAATATTGACTTGAGGTTGGTAACTAAAAAACAAAACGTCGAATTTAAAAACTAATAACGCCGTCTTGTAGAACATAAAAAACCGCTATGAAAAAGGGTTTTTTGTTTTTTTCACAAATTAAAAATGAAAGCACAAAAAATTAAAAACACCAAAAATGGAAATGTGGGTTTTTTTCGAATATCTCCGAAAGCATTCGGAATAATTGCAATTTTTTTTCACCAAATTATTAGGCCCCAAAATAAGCAACTTTGCCTCACTTTAACCATCTTCGTATCTCTTACCGTTTTCGAGATCCCCTTGTACGCACACGAATTTGTAGCACCCTGTATAGAGTGAGCCTTTCTCTATCGATCTGTTAATACTAGAAGTCTCTACAAACTTTGATTCTGGAGCATGTAGAGCATGATTCCTCCAGTATGAAAAACGAAAAATAAGCGAAAAAAAATACATGGCATTTTTTCAAACCAAACGATATTATTTTTGGTCTTTCTGTACTCGTATTAATAAGTACCTACCAAGAATTCAGGAAAATTTGTGGTAAAGATTTTTGAAAAATTTACCAACAATCCTATATTTCGAAAGTTTATTTTGAGTTAAAAAAATGCCGAACGTGCTTAAATTAGCCTAAACATATTAATATAACGTAAAATTTGCTGCTAAATCGGCCTCCGTAAGTACAAATGTAAATTTTTAATTAAAGGTGTTTCAAATACGCGATCAAATCAAAGCATGTAATAAGCATATATTATGTGAAAAAATATATTTTTCTTCAATTTTCCTTGACAAAGGGAGAAATCCAGTATAAAGGGAGAAATCCAGTTCTTACAGATGGCAACAAATATCGTGACCGGATTTTTTAGGGGGAGAATAGAATTTTTTAACGGAAAATGTGAAAATATGCTTTCTTTGATCTCCTGCCATTACAGCAACGGATAATGCATACAAACACAATATTTTTTTAATGTTTTTTTTCCAATAAAAGAATAACTTACCCAAAGAATCTTTTTGCAAAGCAAGAAAATTGTTACATGTGGCAACTAAACCATGTTGCATATAGACGGGATGTTTCTTGGCATGGGGATTTTTGGTTCCATCGTTTGGTATTCTGAATAAGGTTAGTATATAACCATCTCTGGTTACTACCCGGTATGTTTGCACTGGGTAACCGAGGTGGTGAATAATTTCTGGCTAAAAATAGGTATATTAATAATCTATATCTCCATCTTTACTATAATTTTTTTTTTTGGTAAAGGATTGATCTATTTTGGAAACAATACTCAAATGTAAGTAAATTATATAAAAAATATCATTAGCGCACGCTGCCAGTAGCGTATTTAGGGGGGGGGGGGGGGCTTCCGGGCTGCAAAACAATTATAGGTATTTATTTTTGAAGAGAAAAATTCCATTCCATTTTCCCTTTTTTTGGATCTATTTTAAATCAACAAAAAAATAACCAAATGCAATAAAATATTTTTTCAATAAAAACATAAAACAATTAGGTATTTATTTTTAAAGAGAAACATTGAAGTAAACACTTTAATTGAACCATTTTTTATGGAAGAAGTGTGATAATTTATAACAAAAAAAAATAGTGCGAGAAAACGAGTATATTATGAATATACAAAACGGACGGAAGAAGGAGTTTTTAAAAACCTTAGCATTTGCACCAAAAACATCTCTTAGATCTACGATCCTAAAATACATGATTTCTGAAAAAATCAACAATTTTGGCGTGGTGAGCTATATTTACTTTATTTTTAATCATGAAATACGTCTCATGTTCAAATTTTTGATTGACACCAATATTCAGAATAAGAATATCAAAAAAAAGTAAAAAAAGAACTTTTACAAAAACAAATGTAATCCAACCCTTCTGAGGGGGAGAGGTAATAATTTAATTTTCGAAATTTGATAGCAGTTACTTGACAAAGCCGAACAGACCCGAACTTTGGGCGTGGCCCCGAAAATTTTTCGCCTGAGGCGCTTTTCCATCTTCTTCACTAGGTACAGTGTCATGAAATACATATAAGTCCCGACTGTACCTCCCTCTAGAAAAAAAATAAATGTCCTACTTACGCCCACTAAGCCCCCCCCCCCCCCCACCCCGGGCATAATATCTGGCTACGCCACAGCACGCTGCCAACGGAAATAAAAAATAAATATTATAAAATAAATTAATGACATGCGCTATAATTTAAGGGTTGTTCCCGTTAAGAACTAAAATTAATGACGTGTTTTGTGAAGACAAATACCACGCCCCCTTTTAATTATTAATGTAAAATTTAATTAATGTTTCGCGACAATAATACGTCACACTTAAGGTATATGAAAGGGTAAATAATTGATTTTCCGCGAATTACCGTTGAAACTTTAATAAGGCAGAGCCTCAATTTTCGTGTAGCAAAACAAGTTTCGTATTGATTTTTTAAACAAAGCACAAAAATAATAAACACAGTAAAATGTATAGTTTGTTCAATTTAATGATAAATACAAAATATTATTACAAAGTTTTATTTAGCGGTCAAAACAATTTCACTAAATTTTGATTTTGACTCTGTCGTATAAAGAAATACAATTTTCTACGGTTTCAGTTTTTAAATTCTTCAATTATTTACTGAGAAAATAATTAAACAAAACACGCTCCCCAAATAAAAAAAAACACGCGAAACTACTTACCGATACCGACGTCACAACAATTCCAAGCAATGACAGCGGCCGATCGCTTTGCAAATGACGCACTCCTACCTGACTGAGTATTCGAGTTTGATTTCCTGTTTCTAAACTATTTTTGTCTATTTAACTTATCGAAACAAAGACAACAATATAATCGGTCGCACGACTGGCAAATATAAGATTTGCGCGGATAATAGGATGACGTACATTCGTTCTCATTTTATGTTTTTAAACTTCCAGCTTTCGCGTCGTGTTTTTAATTGTTTCTAAAAAGGTTTTTAATTCTATAGTAAAATTTTTATTATAAAGATATATTTTCAATAGGTTCTAGTTCAGGATAATAGTGCTGAATATGTTAATTCGATTATAATGAAAAAGCCTATTGTCAGATATGCCCATCCATCAGTTTATTCCATATTGCACCAAAAAAATCTCCTTTTTGGTATTTTTCGTAACGTGACGAAGTACACGTTTCTCATCTTCAAAAAGAACGGGTGTGACAAAGAAATAAACATACAATAGTAGGTTAGCACTTGAAATGATACTAAACCAACGCACCTGGTATAATCAACGCTGCCTAGTGATCATCACTTGTACTATATGTGCTAAGCTGTTTCTTTACATGCACACTTTGAACATCAACAATGGAAAGGTTTTTTTGAAAATCTGTATTCATATAAGGAAACTGTTACGATGGATATAAAAAAAAGTAGAGACTTTCGTCAGGCTCTCAAAAAAATTAGTATACCATTTTTCCACTTTAAGATTTTTTTTAAATTGGTGCTGGGGTTGGCGGAAGAGCCAGTATACTTAGGCCTATGAGGCCCATTGTCGTGTGGGTAATGTCAGCCAGACGGAATCTACAGCTTAGCGTGGGATCCGAACCACGTGTATGCACTAGTTATCCTTTTTACTCCCCCAGAGGTCCATGATGCCCCTCTCGGTCCCGATATATTAGGAATCACTATACTGCGTTCCTTTATCCCCTAAATTTCAAATATACTTTTTTTATTATGCGATTGCTCACTCCGGGGATTGAACCCGGACCGCCACGGTCGAATTCCAGTATGTCGCCACTAAGCCACTGCCGCGGTTTAAAAAATTAGCTTTATCAGAGATAAGCGTATTTTTTTTAAGTCTAACGATAATTTTACTTACCGCAACATATTCAGCTCCTAAATCATACCAACAATTCGAATTATTCTTCATGGTATAGTAATCCTCGTACGTCGGACACACATTATTTTTTTCACCAGTACCATCAACACTATCAAAAAAAATTGTCACCCCCAAAAAAACCAAAAATAGCACCGCATGAGTGGTACCCGCCGCGTTCCGTATCATGTTTCATATAATCACCGGTGGGCAGCACCATTAAATGGTTCAAATGTTACGTTTTGCATAGTGAAAATGTACCACGGTCTTGGGTTCTTGTGAGACCTTGACTATTGCAATAAATTTGCCCCTGTGATAAAAATTCCGTTGTGGCTTATTTATTTTATAAGTTTGTTTTGTAATTTATCTGGGGCGGACCCCCATTTTGCATGCATGTTTAAAAGGGTTAATTTTATACGGTAGTTTTTTAATTGTACAGGATATTACAAAAAATACTTTTAATAAGATGTGGTTTATTATTGAATCGGTGATTATATAAATCTGGGAGGGCAAGGGCGGATTTAGCTTTTTGTCATGAGAGGGATAATGCTTTAGAGAAAAATATGTTTCTGGAGGGGAGGTGGGGTGTTATTAAAGGTGTCCAATCGAATGTCAAGAAAATTACCTCAAGTTGTTATAACGTTTTTTTGATAGAGAACATGTTGAGAAGGAAAAAAAATCGCCGCAAGCTAAAATTTATTTACAAAATTGTATAAAGAGAATTTATAAAAAAATACATTGCAAAACCTATATTATGTTATGATTTATACTGTTTTGGAATCAGACATTGATTTTTTCTTTTATTATTCTTCTTCAAGATTACCAGCTTTATGTAAAATTATATCCATATATAAAATTAGACCAGTTCTTTTGCTCCGAATCCTAGCCATGTTATGTTTATGGACTTTCAAAAGCGTCGGAAAGAAATTTAAAAAAAAATTCAAATATTTTTTACATTACAGACACCTTTTTTGGTCATTTATGGGGGAATAGTAGATTCTGTAACGAGGTTGGAATGAAAACTTGTACCGAGCTTAGCGAGCGTGAGAAACCACGAGTATCGAATTTTCATTCTAACCGAGTAGCAGACTATATTTTCTCCACGACCAAAAATACTATTCGCAATATTTGTAATTTCAGGTGGAGTATTATCCAGTTCCATTTATCTGATTCATCCGATTTTTCACTCATATTTTGACTTGCACTAAAATTTGTCTGCTGACATTGACAGTTTCGAAATTCATGGCAACCTATGTCGTTTAGATTAATTACAGAATATTCATTCCGTATCTTGTTATGGAATGAAAATACACGCATAAGAAGCAAGTGTTTCAGAATAAATATTCGAACTCAAGAGCGAGAATTTTTACATTCTATTATTATCCTCAATATATCCTCCGTAAATACGTCCTTGGAGGAGAGGCAGTCTACTCTCCCCTGGGCAGAGCCCTTTCACCTCTTCAAGAAACAACAACAAATAAGCACTCTCGTCATTAACACTGTTAAAAGTGTAAGTCATGGAAACGCCTTTTTACGTATTTTCTTAATAATAAGGAAATTTTAATAATAACATTTTTTAAATAATTTCCTGAGCCGGCCCTTATATATTTATTGATTCTTAATTGTTTAAATTGTTGAATTGTATATTGTTAATATTTATTAGAATGCGTAAAGAGTAAAATATAATTTAATTAGTCCGGTATGGAGATTGTGCCTGGATTATTATTTTGTGCTTGCATTCATTTCACTGTTTTTCATTATTTTCTTTAATTAAAATTTAATTTTTAGAATAAGTACAAGGAAAATGAAGAAATGTCCATCCTTACCCGAGTTGATGGTATTTTAAGGGCATCCGCCGAACATTTCTAAATTCTTTCTTCTCCAAGGTTAACAGATCCATGCGAAATTATGTCTATATTTACTAAATAAGACCGGGTATAAAAAAATTTTAAATTATATTTCTTAGGTAGTACCTCTTAGCGGTTTATAGAAAAAGAGAAAATATACAAATCTGTTTTATTTAAACTATCACACTTTATAAAATAATTTATGCAAGTTATACATATTTACAAAATTAGATACAAACTTAAACTAACTATAGCAAATTATTCAGTGTCAAAATGCGTTTAATTTCAGAGAAAACATTTCAATTCGCGGTCATATATTTGCCTTCGCATAAACTATTATTCAGGGCATGGGCGCCCATTGAATTTTGAGGGGTGGGAGGGAGCAACGTTTGGATTTAACATTTTTAAAATGGGATTATGGCATTTAATTTTTTAAAGTTTTAACAGTGCATTACGAACATAATGAAATGTGCTTTGTCTGTTGATTTTTGTAAGTGTATCTACACACACAAGAAATATTTAGATCGAATGAGAAGGCTTAATCAGCCTTAACTAGAGCTCAGGAGCAGCCAAGCTGCCTACCTCTAGCTAGCTAGGCTGCCGCTGAACGAACAAACTGAGTTCTCTTTCGAGACCAACTATTGGCTTTAACTAAGCTCACCAAAAGCCGACCCAGTCCGGATCCTTGAAGGGAGGTCCGTGAGTGTGGAGACTGATACCTTCCATGACGATGATGAATAACGCCAGTTGTCAGACGATTGACCATCCATAGGCGCAGACCCTTTGCGGGCCGCGGCCTCAGGATGGTCGCGCGTCACTGATGAGTCCCAGTAGGACGAAACAACGAAAGGATTGAGATGTTAACGGAAGAAGACAGGGCATACCGTTGTTAGCAGTGAGTCTAAAACTCCGTAAACTGCCATTCCCCACTGACAAGGTGAGGGGACAGCGGGTAATAGACGAAGGGGTGCACAGCGTGCAAACCCCGGACGCTCGACGCCGTGGATAGCTACCAATAAACGAATCGTTTACCGATAGGTACGTCCATCGGGTTTGTGTTGGTACCATGGCTAGCCTGGCATTTAATTTGATGTTAACATTCCTTGCCTCACTTAAAATGAAATGTGAGGTCATCCTTGTTTCTGATTCTAGGTGCTTATCAGTGATCTGGCTTGGCAATGTGACACGTTCGATGTCCAGTTATCAAGAAATATTTACGTACATATCTATGTTTGCTGCTGATTGTTTTTCGTAATGTATATAAAAATCACAATTAAAATATATTATTGTCATTATTAGTTTTATTTCCATTTAGTTCTTTGTCGATTTCCTCAGCATCTTTTTGTTTTCTCAAAAACTTCTCTATAATTTGCATTACTGGTTTCGTCACGAGGTTATCCGAATTCCTTCCGAAAAAAAAATCGTTGTGGTTAAAGTTGATTTTTTCTACTCCATAGATACCAGCCCTTATTGATTCTGGTAATTGTTTGTAGAGGTATAAAGCATCCTAAAAAATATAATTTATTCAAGTCATCTCTAAAAAAACAAATTTTTTGTTTTAAGCTGCCGCTAAATTAGTCAACATAGAGTCATACTAAATTGCGCCATTTTGCGACAACCAAACGCCTGTACTACTAATTTTGAAATATTTATCTTGTCGTTGGCCAAATTTAGAAAATAAAATATTAATATTGGCTTAATAACTAATTATTGTAAGGGATTTCACAAATAAGTTTTTAATCACCACCCCATGGACGTCTTTCATTCTATATCCTCAGTTAATGGTGTGGGTACCTCAGGGTTATGTTCTTGGATCTTTATTGTTTAACTTTTCTAAGTAATATTATACATCTTATCAACACATACAAAAATTTAAAATAATTCGTTACATACATAATAATAATAATAATAATAATTCTTTAAAAAAATAATTCATCAAATTTTAGCCATTGCGAAGATAAGTTAATATCAGCGTTGGCGCCAGGGGGCAGGGTATGCACTGGCCTATCTTGAAACTCAGGGTGCCCACCCATGTACCCACCTAATTGTGTTTAGGAAATTAATTTAGGATAAACTTTGGGAAGGAGATACGTTTTTTTGTCACTTTTATACGGTTTTTTTTTAGGTCACTTATCTTTACATCGGGAGAACTATAGCTGATTCCGTGCCCATCTTAAAAATATCACACCCGCTTGTTTCCACTCATAGAAATTTTTCTGGCGCCGCCACTGGTTCATATGAACTTATTTTTAACAAAATGACCTGAGGAATCACACTCTGAATGATAGGCACTTCATTAGGGACACCCTGTATATTTTTGACTTCGTAAGGCGAATTTTTACCGTTAGTATCTAAACTTGAAAATAAAATATATTTTTTCCGAATAGAAATTGTTTACCGTTTTAGTGGTGGCCCAATCATTTCGAGCATATATCAGAAATATGGGCACCTTAATTTTCTTAATGTCATATTCAGGAGGAGTTTTTGTGCCGTACATGAATGTATTCTTTCCAGGCCCGTAATTGTATTTTCTAAAATTTCCTTTCGTCGATTCTCTTAGAAATGTTAAAGTTTTCAGGGAAGTACCGCCTGGAAGTTGGTTAAGGTAAACTGGTATGGTTTCCTATAAGAGACAAAAATGAGTTAAATGAAATATTCACCCATCAATTATTTATTTACTTTAAATACTTACTGGTGCAATTTCAGTAAATGGGCCAACAAACATATTAACTAAGGCTGAACAAGCCATCATAAGAACTGGAGAGGCCATACAGGTCGGTCCTGTAAGTCGTCTGGAATGACCTCTTGACACTATCTGTACTACATTGAGTGCTCCAGTTATATCCTAGAAGAAAAATTAATTACATAATTTTTGAGATACTGTTCAATTTTCTTTGACTAAACTCACCAAAGCTGGATAAAACAGAGGAAAAAAGGCCCTATAAGGGCTTCTCATGTGGGTCATTTTATAAGCAGGTCCTAAAAATATAAAAAGGGATACCAAACTTTTGGCAAACTCAGGACTTTCTGAGGCAAACATCATGGCAGCTGCAGAAGCCAAAGAATGACCGATGTAGATCGTTTTTCCTTTAGAACCCGAATGGTATTGGACTAGTTGAAGCATTGCTGGAACGTCATATCTTGCTATCTCATCCACACTAAAATAAAAATCATAAAATACTTTTGTACTGTCCTCAAAAATAATATTTGTCGTAAAAAGAAAAGTTAGCGACAAGCGGAGAAAGTGGTGCATCTGTCTTTTGTATTAAACTATATAGGCACGCCAAAATAATAAGTTAGAGAGAAGAGAATTATAGGCCAGTGTGTATGTCCTCCTCATTTTCAAAGATTTTTGAGTACGCCTTTCTGAAGAGCCTTTTACCATTTCTGGCAACCAATAGAATTATTACGGACAAGCAACATGGCTTTCTAAGGGGGAGGTCTACGAATTCTGCAATACACTCTTTTAATGAAAGGGTACTGGATAGAATTGACGTGGGAGAGTGTCCTGTGGGTATCTTTCTTGATCTGAGCAGGGCGTTCGACTGCGTCAATCACACGAAGTTATGTGACAAACTCTTTAAATACGGCATCAGAGGCACCACTTTAAGTTGGATCGAGACATTCTTAAGAAACCGTAAGCAGTATGTTAGTATTGAGCATATGATCAACGGTGGAAGTACTAAGTTTGAGTCAGAAACATGTAATGTGGAAACTGGCATACCGCAGGGTTCCATATTGGGTCCAATACTTTTTATATTGTACGTCAATGACCTAGTCACAGTTAATCCAAACATCGATTTGACCATATATGCGGACGATACTTCTATGGTGGTATCTAATAAATCTCTGGATGCTTTGCAGGAGGAGTGTGACGGTGATTTGGAAGCTTTGCATGAATGGTTCAGTAGTAATGACCTTTACGTAAATGCCGATAAAACACAAGCACTCCTTTTTCAGTTGCGTCAAAGACCTATCCAAATTCCGCCAATTCTAAATATCAACGGCAATCCCATCTCATTTACAGAAAATGCCAATTTCTTGGGCATTAACATTGATAGATTTCTTTCGTGGAAACAACATTGTCAGTCTATTTGCGCTAGGCTAAACTCTATTTCCTACCAGTTCAAAATGTTACACCCTGTATTAACTACCCAACAGCTATTGACACTTTATCATGCACAAGTAGGTAGCAGAATTTCCTATGGTGTCTGTTTCTGGGGTGGATCATCTATGGTGTCTGATATTCTTTTATGCCAAAAGAAAATTTTAAGAATTATTAATAATGTACCTTCTACGTACTCATGTAGAAACCTTTTTAAGGCATATAATATCTTGACTGTGGTATCGGTATACATCTTTGAAATGTGTGTTTATGTGTTTACAAACCAAACGAAGTTTAAGAAGCATTATATGATTCATAATTTTAACACCAGAAATAAATCGAACTTTTGTGTGCCGCACTGTAATCTTAGCATTACCAAGGACTCTCCAAACATTTTGGGGCCTAAATTATTTAACACTCTTCCTTCTGATTTAAAAAACACTAATAATTTAGTCAGTTTTAAAAACGGCCTTAAAAAATTTCTAATCAGCAAGACTAATTACAGTTTGGAGGAATTTCTTTCTGGAAATACCTGACTTCGTTTTGGTGTTTATTTTATATTTATATTTTTTTTGTGTTTTATGTGAGTGACGAAATCTATACATTGTAAAATGTCTTTAGAAATATATGCAGTTATTATTATGATTATTATTAAGTTCCCTCGGGCACAGGTAGATAATAACCCAGGGAACCCATTATTCTGGCATCCCTGTGTAGTTTAATGCAAGAGACAGATGCACTATTGTGCTCGCTTGCCGTTTTTATTTCTATTTTATTATTACGGACACTAAACTTCTACCACTTTATTACTTGTTATATTTTGGAAGTTTCAACCTGTTTTAAACCGTTAAACCAGAGAGTGGCATTTTTGAATAAATAATCAAAAACTAGGATGAAAACATGCAAGGGATTTTTTTCTAGGTTGTGTATTAGCTAGTCTATCAAATGCGATGAGTTTTAAGTTTAGGAATTTCAAGAATTCGAAAATTCTAAGAAATATATCTATTTTCTATTCAAGAATGGAATCTATGGAAATGAAAAATGTACCATCTCCAACCCACCCAATTCACACCGGTAACCAGGCCGGATGAGATCAGATATGTGGTAGAGGGTACATACTCCTCAATTGATAGGTTGGAATGCTGCATTAAATCGAGGGTTGGTAGCCTATGAGCAGTGTCATATGACTAAGGACCGTGATTCGAAACTCACGTTAAACTGTCGGTCCTCTAGGGAATGGCTCTGGCAGTAAACGAAGAAAACATTGAATAAAGGGTCAGAAAGAACAAAAATTTAAACCAACAGACAGACCATCAGACACACCGACGGAAGTGAAAATTATGCTTTTCAAATAAATAAATACCCAACAATACGGTTTTGAGATAAAACTTAAAAAACATCCTGGTTCAGCTACTAGTATATTTTTCCATATTTTTCTACTACACTTTACAGTTTATTGATTATCAACTCAAGTCATACATATTGTATATTATTATGCATTAAGTAGGAATACTAAATTATATATTTTTTTTTTAAAACACTACAAGGTCCAATATAACATACAACACCTATAACGATTACTTATTATTAGAAAGTAGAAATATTCACATAAAAAACATGCGTGTAAGTGTTTAGTGTGAAAAAATATGTCGCAGCTATTAACTAATTCCTTTTTGTAAATGTTAAAAATATTATATAGACGTAACAGTACGATGCGGACGTTGACGGGATATATCAAACGACATGACAATTTTTAAAAAAATTGCCTTTATTAAATTTTTTTTTAAAATTTTAATTATAAATCAAATAATTTTTAATGGTGGTCTACCTATCACCGTTTTGGGTGTGCATTTATTATGTTTACTCAAAAACGACTAAGACAATGGAATTTATTTCAAGATATGCTTGTTTATTGAGAAATACTGAAGTAATTTTTGTATTTTTGACGTTTGTGCCATGAACGAACACCAAAATAAATATTTCAAAATTAGTTGCAGAGGTTCGGCTGTCATCAAATATCAACTCTAATATTTGTTGAATTAAGTACAAATTTGTTGTCAATGGATAGCTAAAGGTTCAAACATTGTTCTTCTTGTAATAGATTTTAAATTTAGGGCTCTCTTTGGGCGAAAATAATTATTAAAGTTTCTCCACTTATACTAAAACAAATTATGATATACCTATTTTGGAAATAAAAGGTCAGAGTCAAAGGATAATTTAAATTTCGGAAAAATTTTGTGACATTGCCATTGGGTTTACTTTATATGCGATGATAAAAAGGTAGTTTGGTCGTTTTTTAAATAAAAAGAAAAAGTAACGAAATATTAACAAACAAAATTAAATAACAAATGCACCACCTGTCTTATCTCTCAACTAAAATACATATTACATAAATCCAGTGATGCGGAAACAATAGTCGTAACTAAAAGTAGTTTGAAACGTTTGGTACTTGGCAATTATTTATCGATACCGACAGCATCGTAGTTTAAGCCCATATAGGCCAAAAAATAATAAAATAAATAGTCCTGCAAGTACCATTAGATGTAGTATTACGCTTTTAAGTCTAATCTATAATATTAACATCTTTAACGATTTGAAAATTATACATCATGTAAACGTTGCTGTTAATAATATCCAATATCTTTAAGATACAGAATAAATATATATATATTGATTTAACCGACCTTACCAGACCCGGCATATTGAACAGGCCACCTCGAACCCACTAGAAGGACAAAGGTGCGGGGAGTGTATTTCATTTAAAAATAAAGTAATACGATCAAATAAACGAGGCAACCCGAGAGGGGTAATATTTATGCAAAACAAAAAAATATTCTATGTTCAACAAACGCTGATGACCCCAGTATAACAAACCGACTTCCTAGGCCCGTCTTCTTATCAATTATATGGCCAGCCGACGTTAACAGACCCTGCGGCGTTGCCACTACTATTTTCATATTTAATGCATTCTGGGATTGAAAAGTCGGTGATGTGAGGTTCAGGTCACTTGTGTAAGCGGTACGAACTGTAATAAGTATATAATATGACCTTGATTTTTGTTTTTTATTTTTAAGAGTACGTGTTATCCCGAATACACCGCAATATCACTCAACCCTATTTAATTACGTTTCCGGTTTGTTCGGATTGTTAATTATTACATCATTAGAAAAATTACGTACAAAATTAATCGCGAATAAAAAAATAATTAATAGCCGTATTCACTAAGGTACCCTAGATCAATTTATTGGTAACTTTATCAACCAGATATTTCTGTGGAAACAATTTTTAGCATTTTTTCTTTGGGAATTATCTTGTTGGTAACTTTACCAGCCAGATAATTTCTATAGAAACAGTTTTGTCTCAACAATGGCTTCTTTGGAAATTATCTTGTTGGTAAAGTTACCAAGAGATTGATCTGCCGGACCTAAACATCCTAAACTGACAGTTCTTGGTGTAAAATGACAAGTGTCAAAATAAGTTAACCAAATTAAGTATACTATATAAGTATTTTTTCTTCTTTAAATTTATCAAGATACAAGAATTTTAGTGCGTCCTGTTTTTTTTTAATAGAATTAACACTATAATTATTTTCAACAATATCCCGGTAAAATTATTTATCGATTAGATAATTTAATTGCAAAAGACCAATTTAGCACAAGAGTCATATGCATACCATCAAAATCACCAAATGCATTAAGCGAAAGTAATTAACGTACTTTCGCTGCTCTGCTAAAATTATAATTGCTCAAAAAAATGAAATAGCTTTTATTCAAAAAATTTCTCGTTTATCATGTATATTTCTAAATTTTACTTTCGTTTTTAAAATACGCATGCCTTTTTTATCATCAAAATAATCCAACATTTTTCTAAATCAAATCCATAATCTGAAAATTTCCCTCATGTATAAAAAATGCCATAAGAGGTGTGCAATTTCCACTGAATTACAGTGGAAATTGCATCACTGGAAATTGCACTGTAGCAACCATAGCAACAAGTAATAAAGAAGTCAACTTTGACGTTTCTATTTTAATAATAATTATTTATATGTTGAAATAAAAATTCCCCAAAACCATAGCAACAAATAATAAAAAAGTCAACTTTGACGTTTCTTCTTTATTAATAATTATTAGGCAATCCAACGATGTGTCAAAAGGGCGTTTGGATGGCAAATACTGTTTTGTAATTGGTACACGTGACCATAAAAATAATGTTGCTGGTGGCATTTAACGGGTGACTCAATGCTTTTTGCCATCCAACCGCCATATTGAATCACGTGGTTTGGATTCTCTAATTTGAAAGCCGATCGTTTGAAAAATGAGTCGTTTTGGTGAATTTAGTGAAGATGCGATTGATGTAAATATAGAAAAACTATCTCGCCCAATACAAAGAAAAGCCGATGGTTCGTATGGAAACAATTCATGGAGTTTTGTGTCGTTAGAAAGTATAAACTAGAGCGGGAAACATCAGTGCATGAGATTGCTAAAGTACTTAAAGATTGGGGCTACAACATGCGAAAAAATAATGGCGATGAATATAAAGAAAGCACAATAAAAGTTATGTGGAATTTAACTGCAAAAATGGTGATGGAGGAATACTTTGAAAAATATGGTATTAAAATAGACTCACTTGAAGATCAAGAGTTTAAAGCTGCCAGGTATGCAAAAAATGCTAAAAGAAAGGAATTGCAAAAGCACGAGGATAAAAGAAAGGTCAGTTCAATTGCCCTAAAATATAATGAAATGAAAATGTTAATTGACAATTGCAACGAATGTACCCCAGAAGGTCTGCAAAAAAAGTTGTTTTTTATATTCTCCTATGAATTGGCATGGAGAGGGGGAGAGGGCAGCAAAACCTTATTGGAATTTTTTTAAAAAGAATTTGACAATGGGGGGCAAACAATAGGTAGAATAGAATACAATCCCATATTCAGCAAAACGACACAAGGTGGCTCCAAACCGTGCGCTCCATCTAAATGGCTAGTCGCTAATAAGAAATATCCCGATCTTTGTCCAATCAGATTGTTTAACTTGCTAAAATCAAAACGAGAAGGTATTGAAAATGATCGTTTATTTTTAACGGTCAATCCATTTTGGAAAACTGGAAGTTGATGGTATAAAAACAGTCCTGTTGGGTGAAATGAAATAGCAAAATGGACTACTCAAGCAAAAACAGTGGCACTAGACGTTAAAAAAACAAAAATTACTAATCACTCACTTAGGGCTACAGCCGTGTCAAAACTTGCAAAAAGCGGTATTGTAGAACAGGAACTTATAAAAATGACTGGCCATGCTAGTTCCAAATCAATTGCCAGCTACCTTCAAATGGATCAAGAACATCATGAAGCCATTGTAGAAAAAATGAGAACAGATAGCACCCCAAAATCCAGTGAAAAAACATCAAGCACTCAAGAGAACCTATGTATTATGGACTCAAATAAGACCACACAATATATAATAAATTACAATAATTGTAATATTACTTTTAATAAATAAAAAACAAAGATAAAATGTCAACGTGTTAGCTATTTATTCTGTAAATTTTCTACCGAATACCATTCGTGCATAAAAATTTCTAGAAAATTCTGAAAAATGAAATGTTTTTTGGAAACCGCATTCGTTTATTTTCATTGTTGTTTCAAAAAATAGCCCTCCTCCTTCGGAGTCGGGCAATTTATAGTTTGAAACAACGATGAAAATAAACTCATGCAGTTATCAAAAAATATTTAATTTTCCAAAATTTTCGGAAATTTTTATGCACTTATGGTATTATCCCCGAAAATTTCCTACATGAAAAGCATCGTATAAAAGTTATGGCCAACTTTGGTATTTCAAATAGAATAACCGGTTTTATTTAGCATTTGTTGGACAGCATATTAAAATCTAAGCATAATTTGTTAATAATAATCTATACCTTTTTCTTTAAAAAATAATTTCATAAACTTAACACAAGTAGAGATTTTAAGATTTTTTTTTAATTGATTATAAATTCAAACCGATTAAAAATATGGATGGTGGCATATTAGACATTTAGATATCCGGTATAACCGAGGTGATACAAACGTCAAAATATAATATATTAAAAGTTCAAAGTCAATTAGGCCTAATACCAAATTTTTGAAAATATAACTTTATTCGTTTTCTAGATCTTCTATTAGGCCACTCAACATAAATCACCCTGTATGTGTATATTCTTAAAGGCGAAATGCATTAATTCCACCTATTCTATTTTTAGCTATTGTCTGGAATGCAAATGCGCGATTGCCAAATTAAGGGACGGTTAACTTCGGTAATAAATGAATGTATGTGTCTGGCGTATAAGTCTCATTTGTATAAAACAGCACTGACCTCTAGGCGGTGGATGGCTCGAACTAAAACTGCATAAAAACGCAAGTGTTACCGATTTTTCAAGCCCACCTAATTTTTGTTCCCCTTTCATCCCCGCGTCCCTCTCAACAATTCTCTATGGTTAAACGCTCTCGAGCCCGAAGGCGGGTCTGACAACGTCGATTTTGGCTTGGGAAGTCGGTAGGGTATAGCGTTTTGGGTCTGCATAGTCGGTCAAACAAATCTATATATATATTTATGGCTTAAGAGTCTTCCATACCAGCGTGAAACGCGGCATCGTTTCCCGGCGTATCTTATTGAAAATTTAATACAAAAGTGTTACTAAGGGATTCAGAAGAGCTTCTAGTTTGGCGGATGATACCTTATTTTAATTTTTTTTTAATTTAAAATTAATTTTAAAATTTTATTTATTTAGGTTCAAATTATATCATCCGCCATGCAGAACATAAAAATATAAATATTGCGGCTACTCATGTTAATTTCTTGTTTCCCATTAAAATTACAAACGATGCCCCGATATTATCTTAAAAATCTTCGCTGACGCCGCGGCACTTTATTCTCGTGAAATTCGTTTTTATAATATTTTGTATATAAAAAAGTACATTTTATTGCCATCGCCAGACGCAGGTACAATATGCGCGATATGGTGGAAATGCACTATTTGTTCGTGATGACTCATCGACTTCTTGCTCTTAATAGAAATAATGAGTAGAAGTTACTTACATTTTTTTTTACGATTTTTCACATAGATTTGCTTAGTGTGAAGGAAAACAAATTAATATTTGCAAATTGATCATTTTTATAATTCATTATAGACTTTGGTTCCTGTAGATGTCTTTACGTATATGAGGATATTCTTTTTTGTGAAAAATTATTTTTTTATTAAAGTAAATAAACATTATCTTATTTTATAACAAAATTTAGTGTAATATTTCAAGAAGTTTTCAAGATTGTTGATAGACCACGAAACAAAAATTAGCAGCTGGATCCTGAAAACCAAACGTTTTGGGAGAACTGAATTTTTTACTCAAAATTGTTTAAGAATCAAATCAAAATAAGCACACACCATGTATAAATAAATTTTTTATCACTATTAGTGTTAACTGCTATTAAATAAATGCATAACTGTATATATTACTTACGTAATCAAAAACAGAAAAAATTAAAAGATATTTATAAGTATTAATTTATAACCGTCATGATGGTATGGTGCACCATAATGTAGATAATGATTATTTATTATCGGACAACGCCTATATAGTGTATCGGTACAAAATAATAATTCTATCTATTTTTGCTATCTAATTACCTAATGGCATCTAGCATTTGGGAGATACAGTTCTAGCCAAACGATTTTTTTTACCCTACTTTTTGTTGTCATCATTAAAGGAAAAGTTAATTGCTATTACTTGCTACTTTTGTGCAATATGCCAGAAATAAAATGCAGGTGTCTGGTACTAAACAGTTTAAAAAATGATAGAACTTGTTTATTGCAATTTACACCTTTTGGCTGGTTGCTTTTATGGACCAACCTAAGGTTTACAAAGAAACAAAAAAAATTTAGCTTTTTTCCTTGTCGGCATATACATGTTTAAAAGTGTATCACAGTACGTGAAACAATTTTTTGCCTCCCACTGTCACTGGAGTTCTTTAAAAGATTTTAAAAAATTGACACATGCTTCCTTAAACTGCGTTTCCCACAAAAATTTTCAGATTTAACTATCATTTTTAAAATATACAGTAAGTTATGTTGGTATCAGGCTTTGTTTCAGAATTATTTTCTCTCAGCGAAAACCCTCACCTCGAAAAATATTACAAGACAAAAAGCATTCGAACCTTTAGCTATTCAGTGACAACAAGTTTATACTTTAATTTATTTTACGTTTGGTACATATCAGGGGCGAATCTAGGGGGTGGGGGGGGGGATGTGGGTCTGCTGCTCCTTCAGACAAAAATCCTGGATTGGCTACTGGTACATGATGTTAGTATAGTTAGTTGTCCTTTGTCGCGTAATAAATATACGGAAGAAACATTGATTAAAAATTTGTTAAACTATATTAAAAATACCCGCAGTAACACTCAATGTGCTTGTGTATTCTTAGTGCGCGCGTCCCCCTTGTCTATGATGTGCATTCTGCATCAGGCTAATAATTTAAAATGCAATAAACACTTCCCCCCCCTCCCCCCGCCATTGCCGCTCATGAGTAAGAATTTATATTTCGTTTCTATACCTATTTTAGGACTGTTTTCTGGACTGCAATTAGTATTGCCTTGTTAGTAACTAAATTATTTTCTTTATAATATTATTAAAGTATAAGTTAGTAAAACACTTTTTGACGTCGTGAGGGGCATCGGATTGCGTATCGGGCCCAGGGCCCCCTATAACCAAAAGGTTCTGCTTACATCCGACCCTTTTACTTAAACTAAATAGTAATGACAATGACTTTATCACAAATTGCTTTAGCCTTGTCTCGCTCGACCAACCAAATACATTTCACGGTTGCCACAAAAAGACAAACGACAGGCGACACCAGAGCAAATAATCATGTAAATAAAAAGTAAGTGCAACGTTCTCGCGTGCTATGCAGTAGAAAGCAAAATCTCAAATGTTAATGAACAAATCAAAAAGAAAAATTGACCCGGGAAAAGTAGATCATACTGTATGTAATTGTTGGGCTTTACCAAGGAAGTATTCGATACTATATATCAGATAGATAGTTCTTAAATTCTTTTGGGCGTTTTCATAGGCGTAGGTGTTACTCCTTTAAGACAAATGTAATTTTTTTAAGACTAATGTAATTTTCGTAAATTATATTTTGATAAATATGAGTTTGGGTCAAAGTGAAGGAGGTGGATGCCTAATATAGGTGCGTAACAATAGGTAGAATACAGTGGCTCAGAGGTGAGTTCCTGGCATTCGACCTTGGCGGTCCGAGTTCGATCCTCGTAGTGGGCATACGTCCAATAAAAAAAGTATATCCGAATTTTAGTAGGTTTAAGAATGCAGGGAAGAGTGTAAAATGTAACATCTCCCAATCCACCCCATTCACGCCGGTAACTAGGCCGGATGAGATCGGACAACTCGTGGGTGCGGAAGAAGGTACACACTCCCCAATCGGTAGGTCACGCAATGGCAAGAAACCAAGGGTTGATTGCTCCTGGGGGATATTGCATGACTGAGGATCGTGGTTCGAAACCCACGTTAAGCTGTAGGTCTCCTCGGGCATGGCCCTGGCAGCGAAGAGGAAAAAATTACACAACAAAAAAAATATAATAAAATGTTTTTTTTCTTAGGCTTCTGATTCCTTTAATATAATAAAATAAATTTACCTGTGATCCCAAAACTCTTTCTGCGTTACATTGAGTGACTCATGTCCTTCTGAGTATTCTGTTCCTCGGTAATTTCCTAGCCATACGTCATATCCAGCGTCTGCTAATTGAAAAGCTAAAAAAGAAGAAAATACTCACAAAACAAAGATAGTCAAATAATATTAAAATTTAAAATTTAATACGGGGATCCTACACGAACAGTTTTACTGAGCTAATTTTTAGGTGGATCCAATAACTCTGAAATTTGTTGTGTAATTGTAGTCATTCTTGGCTCGAATTACAAAACAATCTAAAAAAATTATGGAGTTTTTTTTAACAAATAAAAAGGCGGTATCTATGTGGGTGTGGAAAAGTTAATTTTACGCAGAAAAAGATATAAGCCAATGAAAATCCTAAAAATGATTTAAAGTCGCTTTAAATCATCCCCTCTCCCAGCACAAAATCCTAGATACGCCTAGGATCAGTATCAACTGATCCCATAGAATTGTTTCAGAGCAAGAAATATTTTGATTTTTGAAAGCTAACAAAAAAATTAAACATGGAAAACCACAGGAAAGATATCAAGGTGTACGATCACGTTCTAAGAATAGTCTTGTAAAATTTTAAGGTAAGCATTTTGCGAGCTCAGAAGTATTAAAGGAAATAAAAAGAACAAACTAGAGATGTGCACGGGTTTTCAACCAAAAATAAGGGATGGTTTTTCATAGCTGGTTTATATAAACATTTATCCTAATGGAGAGACTTCAGAAAAAGTGTAAAAAACGTTCTATTCCACTAGAAAGGCTTTAAAAAACTTAGTTTCCCAACAAACAGACATCTAACCGTAGTAATTTATGTTATTTTTTTTTGTTGAATTAAATATAGGCATATAAAAAAAAATATAATAATATTCGACGTTGGTCCTGCTGAGAAAAGTAAAAACGATGTATCCAGCAGCAGGGGCGCAGGGCCTGTAAAGTGGCGCACCGAGGAGGGTTCCTGGGGGTTTGCGGACTAACATCCCCCGTGAAGACTTGTGAAGTAAAATAATATTGTTATATTATAGCCCTATAGATACATTTAAAATGAAATTTTGACACATATTATGAAAAATCTATTTGAAATGTAAACAAATTGGTGGGTCTTTTTGGCCTCACTTTTGATCGACCTTTTTTTTAGAAATCACTTTTCATCGGATTTGGGTTCGTAAATTTATTAAGAAAACCCCTCCCAGAGGAATTTTCTCGGTGTGCCACTTTCCAACCTAGAGACGATAATGTCCAATACAATTTTTTCTTAATATTGCGATCAACGATTAGCGCAATACATCTTGCAATTAAATAATATTTTTTATGTATAATATAATGTAAGGAGAGCAGAAATCCTTTGTCAAGTTAATTCAGCTTTAAATTATCCCGTGCCAATCTTTATCCCTAAATTTTAAAATAATATCTAGAGAAATGCCAATTCGGGATAATCTGGGATTATTGATGAGGATAGCAGTTGTTAAGCTAAGATGTCGGTAACTGGATTAAACCGGGAAATAAGGCGAAGATTTTCTAGGAAGATAAGTTTAAGGATTCAGAGATTCTAAAATTGGACCGGCTTTGTATCAATGATTCCTCTAAAACTAAGTTCGGATCCACTTAAATGAAGAAGCTCCTTTTTTACGATGGATTAAAAATATCAATACCTCCTTTCAGATAATCGTAAGGTAAAAATATAATCTTTACCTCAGTAAACTTACCAATAGATCTTTTTCCCAGTCCAACAAAAATTCCGGAAGTGCTCTGTACTCCATGCAGCATAAAAATAGGCGGTTTGGTTGGATTAACTCCGGGTATTCGAAATACTCCCAGATGGTAGTCATCTTCGGTTTTTATTTTATATTCAATTATGGGGTAACCAGTCTTTCTGATGATTTCTGGCTGAAAACAAAACTTTCTTAATACATTGGTGATATGGGTAATGGGTGTAGTTTGGTGTGAGAAGAGGGGGGGGGGGGGGGGATGGACATTTTTAAACAAGTTTCATCTCAAAAGTGTTGCGTTTATCCTTAAATATCTTTTTAATATTCCTCTTGACTTTAATTTTTGTTTCTTTAAAGGTTTTTGTTGAGTATTCAAGTCCTTGTAACTTTCTATTTAAGTTTCTAAATATTCTACAAAAATTGTAAGACGAGTTTTTATTTTTTTTACCTTGGACGAACTGAACGAACTGAAAATTTTATTTTAATCGTTAGCAGGTATTTTATAATAGGTTGCCGTTTTGCCCTTCTTTCGAATTAGGCTTTTCTCCTCTTCGTTCGCTGCCAGGGCCATTCCCGAGGAGACCTACAGTTTAACGTGGGTTCCGAACCACGATCCTCAGTCATGCGACACCCCTTAAGGGCTATCAACCCTTGTTGCCATTGCATGACCTACCGATTGGGGAGTGTGTACCTTCTTCCGCACCCCACGAGATGTCCGATCTCATCCGGCCTGGTTACTGGCGTGAATGGGGTGGGTTGGGAGACAATACATTTTACACTCTTCCCTGCACTCTTAAATCCACTAAATTTTGGACATACTTTTTTTATTGTACGTATGCCCACTCCGGGAATCGAACCCAAGTCGCCGCGGTCGAATGCCAGTAGCTCGCTCTACCTCTGAGCCACAACCGCGGTTGAGGGGACTCTTATGGCTATTTGGATTAGGGTGCCCTATTTAACGTCTGACGGAGTTAGGACCTTCTTTTGAACCAACGACTGACGGGCTGATTAATTATTGAACAATTTTTTTTTGCCTAAGGTAAGGTACCTAAAGTGCTTGCCCCCCTCCCCTCTCAAATATCACAACAACGCCCATGAATGACCATATGATTAGAGTCTATTAATAATAGCTTTTTATTGAAAACAGTATACAAATTTTTAAAAGTACCATTTTTTGCCCAGGTTCTTAATAAAAAAAATAACACATTAGGTAATTAATTTCATAAAAAACTATCTAGGGATTATAGGGATAGCCATAAGAGTCCCCTCAACCGCGGTTGTGGCTCAGAGGTAGAGCGAGCTACTGGCATTCGACCGCGGCGACTTGGGTTCGATTCCCGGAGTGGGCATACGTACAATAAAAAAAGTATGTCCAAAATTTAGTGGATTTAAGAATGCAGGGAAGAGTGTAAAATGTATTGTCTCCCAACCCACCCCATTCACGCCAGTAACCAGGCCGGATGAGATCGGACATCTCGTGGGGTGCGGAAGAAGGTACACACTCCCCAATCGGTAGGTCATGCAATGGCAACAAGGGTTGATAGCCCTTGGGGGGTGTCGCATGAATGAGGATCGTGATTCGGAACCCACGTTAAACTGTAGGTCCCCTCGGGAATGGCTCTGGCAGCGAACGAAGAGGAAAAAAGCCTAATTCGAGAGAAGGGTAGAACGGCAACAAGAGTAGGAATATCTGCAAGTAATAAATTTAAATCACTATAATTAATAGGTATACATTTTTTGTAAATCTATTCTCGGCTTTAACAGAGTAAAAAGGTAAAAATAAACGAGAGAATGTATTGTTTCTTAACTTTATCGATATTAAAGCAACATGACTTTTACCTATTGAGCAAAATAATTTATTATACGGTTTCATCTTTTTTTATTCCAATATATTCGACTAATTAATTTTGAATATTTTATAGAAAAAAAGTGATATTAAAAGCATGAAGGTGTGAAAATGTAAAATATTTTATATTAACCTTACATAATAATCAATTATTTTTTAACCTATACTCAATTTATTATTTTTACTATATAATAATAATAATAATAATAATGATGTCTTTATTTCTGTGTTAAGTAATAGTATTACAATTATATTAAAATAAAAGTTACAACAACAGAAAAGGCGAAGTCCAGATGTGGATAACACTTACAGATATTATCCACCCTGATCGACTTAACCTTAGAATCAACAATATAATAACAATGAAAATTAAACGTCCAAGAGTAGTACGCTGGTATTTCAAAAATAAAAAAGATAAAAACATTTAAATAAAAAGAAACATATTATATTTTTTCCTATCCTATAGCTTGCTTAGCGAAGAGGTATTTAAAGATATTTTTTCTAAATTTTTCTGGAGTAAGAGTTTTAAAGCAGTCGGGCAGTGCGTTATATAACTTTGCAATATTAAAAGTAAAGGATCGTTCAAACATAGTATATTTATGCAGGGGTGGGGTTATCATACCCCGAGCTCGAATATTTATGTCATGTATATGAGATCTAAAAACCACTTTGGCATATAAAAATGGGGGACTCTGATTGGATAAAATTTTATGATAAAAACAGGCCTCGTGTAACTTTCTCCTTCCCTCCATATTAAGCCACTTTGCATCAATTAGCTTATGGGATATTCTATCTCGTCGCCGGATTCCATAGATAAGACGTAAACAAGAGTTTTGAACCTTTTGGATTCTTTGTTTTTGATTGGATGTTAAACAGTTTCCGTAAACTACATCTCCATGGTTAAATATGGAGAGCACAAGTGAGTTACAAAGTAAAATTTTGAGTTTTGCTGATAGTTCATGGCGATTACTATAGAGAAGTTTTAATCTAACATAGGCCCTCTGGACACACTGCGTAATGTGCTGTTCAAAACGCAAGTTACCATCGAAAATCACTCCCAAATTTCTTACATTGTCTCTAAGAGGTAATACTGAGTCGCCTATCTTTATATCAAGTGAGTCTTTTACATTATCGACGTCATTTTTCTTACCGAAGATCATTACACAGCATTTTTTTGGGTTAAGGTGTAAGGAGTGTTCTAAGGAAACTTTTTGGATATTTTCAAGATCCTGACAAATAGCTTGACAACCTCCAACAACGTCCTCCTTTCTAAAGGATAAATATAACTGTGTATCGTCTGCATAGAAATGTTTTTTACATTTTTTAATAGCCTCTGGCAGGCACGAGGTATATATGGCATACAATAGGGGGCTAATAATAGATCCCTGCGGGACACCAGTAGTTATAGCTAGTTCGCTGGAAATCTCAGCACCGAGCTTAACGCATTGTCTTCGACCCTCAAAAAAACTCTTAAAAAATTTAACAGCATGATCACTGAGACCGATATAATGAAGAATCCCTAGTAATAATCGGTGGTCAAGAGTATCGAATGCTTTTGAAAAGTCCAGAAGTGTCAAAACAGTTACTTCTCCCGAGTCGGCAGCCCGAAATATATCGTCGGTTACGCTTGTTAATGCAGTGGAACAGCCGTGATTTTTTCTAAAACCGGATTGAGTTGCAGGCAGGATGCTGTTTATTTCCACGTATTCTGTAAGCTGTTCGGTCATTATTTTTTCAAGAATTTTTGATATACATGGCAATATACTAATCGGGCGAAGATCCTTCAGTTCACGTGGATCATTATTTTTTGGCAATGGCACCACTAGCGCCTTTTTCCAGCTATCTGGATAAATTGAGTTTTCTATACAATTATTTATTACGTGTGTCAGAAAAGGCACGATAAATGGGCAACAAAGTTCTATTATATCAATGTTTAAACCCTCATGCCCCTTAGCTTTTGATTTTATTTTGGAAATTATCTTTAACACGTCTATATCTGTCACCAATTTAAATTTAAAAGATTGCGTAATATTAACTTTAACATTGTTTTTATAAAAATTATAGAGATCGTTGTTGCTCACGTTAGGCACAGGTATGGAGGACCTAAAAAAATTATTTACCAGATTAGCATCTCTCAGATGCTCGGGAATATCTACTTTACTGCCTCCAGTACCTACGCTGTATTTTTTCAGGTCCTTCCATATATTTTGGGATTGCCGAATTTTCTCTTCAAGAAATGCTTTTTTTTCGTTGCGTATAGTGAGTGTTGTCAAGTTACGAATAGATTTATAATATTCCCAGTGCGTTAGGTTTTTGGTTTTCTTAAATTTAGTCAAAGCTTGGTTTCTAAGCTTGATTAGGTTTTTAACATTTTCAGTTATCCATGGGTAATTATTTCTTGTAAATCTAGCTCGTCTTATAGGGGCATGAAGATCTAATAAGGTTGTAATGGTATTATTAATAAATTCTACTTTATCGTTAATGTTTTCAAGATCGTATATATTTCTCCACGGGATTGATTGCAGATCTGCCAGAAATTGGGGAATATTAATTTTGTTTATATCTCTATATTCTTTAAAGGTTATTTCTTTTGTCTTATTCTGCAAAGTGAGTTCGCAGCCAATAAACTCATGATCTGACATTGGCGGGGCGGGCAAAGTGTCACACTGTTTTACTAGATCAGGATTGGAGATTATGAAAAGATCAATAAGTGTGGTAGAATTAGAAGAGACTCTAGTGGGATTATTCATTAATTGAGTGAGCCCTACGGACTCTAACAAGGAACTAAATTGAGTGACATCATATGAAAATATATTCAAGAAATCCACATTAAAATCTCCGGTACATAACATTTCATTACCTAACGGCACCAATGTGGTTATCACATTTTCGAAATTAACTAAAAAATCTGAAACTGAATAAGAAGGTGGTCTGTAAACACAGCCAAAAATCAAAGCAATATTACCAACAGGGATTTTAATCCATATCTGTTCAAAATGTTCATTTTTTGTAAAGTCGTTGTTTATTAGAGAAAATTTATGATCAGTTTTAATATAAATTCCGACACCACCACCCCTACTCACCCTATCCTGTCTGACAAATCTGTATCCCTGTATATCAATATCCTTGGATCTAATATTTTTTGTAAGCCATGTTTCACTTACACCGACTACGTCAAAACCCTCACTTAGCACATACTCTTTAAAGGTTGCGAAGCTGGAAGTTAAAGACCTAACATTTATGTGCCCGATTTTTAAAGTTTTGTTCCTCATTACTATGGAAAGTGGAAATTAGTGAATTTAAAGAAAAATTACAATGAGACAGATAGAACGATATCTAAATCTAGCTATAATTTATAATTTATATAATGTAGGTGTGTAATAAGATGTAAAATAAAAAAATAATAAAAAATAAACGATCTGTTCCTTAGGAATGTGTTAATACGGTTAAATTCGAGACAATAATAAAAAAAATAACTGTTTTTGAAAAGTAAATAGGAAATATGCAAGTATTACGGCTATGCGGGTCCCATTGTTTGTAAAAATCAGGGTTTGGTGATTTTCTTTAAGTCCTGTATGTTTTTAACTGGATATTTTTGATTATCGTGAAGGGTAAAAATATTACCCCGAATAGTCCAAACATTTTTTCCGAATATTTCACGAGATTTTATAAATAGATCATAATTTGCACTAGTAAGCACTTCACATATCATAATCGGATTATTTTTAAGAGCCTTTTTTGCGTAGAATATTTCGTCGCGTTTCCAATGCGTGACGAACTCCACGACAACCGGCCGGACTACTGTTTGTTTATCGTTTTGAGAGTTTTTGTTTTGCCCATTTTTTTTACCAAGGCGATAAAAGTTACTAATTTCATGCTTGGAAACATTGACACCAACTTTATTTGAAATGACGTCACAAAGAGTGTTTAGTAACGATTCTTTATTTTCGTCTTTAATGCCTCGGAAAATTAGTTTTTTGCTATTGGATTCTTTACGAATTCTTTCTACATCATCCTGTGTTTTCTCTATATCCTCTTGAAGTTGTTCTATGTCTGCTTTTATAGACTTAAATTCATTTTTTATTTTTATTTCGAATGCTTTAATGTCATTTTCAAAGTTACCTGGTTTTTGACTATTTTTAACATCGGGTTTTTGAAGTAAGTATTCATTTCGCAGTGTTTCCAAACCTTCGTTAAGTTTCTTCTCCATCTCCGCCATTTTGGTAGACAGCGGCGATAAATGTTGCTTGGATTCAGCATCGCTTGCGCCTCTCCTTGGCCTCATTGTGGTTTTTTGATGTTTTTTTCACTTTTTTAATACACTTGGGCACTTATATTTTCACTTTTTGACAATAAACAAGGAGTTTAGGACTTAAAATGTTATTAAAACTTAGGGAGCCGCTAAGCTAGCGTACTTATTCTAGAAGCGCCATCTATACTATATACATATGAAATTTAAAGAAACAAAAGATAGACCCATGTATAGAGAGTTATTTGTAGAAGAGTCTTTTAAAATAATAATCAAATTAATTACTAAAAAATAGTATTTTTAGCCACTTGAAGTTAACTCTAAAGTCAAAGCCAACGTCAAAATATGATTTAACGTCAAAAAGAAACATCTTTGTTGATAAATATTTAAGAAATTTTAACTTAAAAATATAATAACAAATAAATTAAAAATGTAAATAATTAAGACAGCTTATCATCAAAATATTCAATAACATTATATGATATTTTGTTTTCATACAAACTGCAAGATAATAATAAAAAAATTGAATCATAAAATATAGATTTCTTTGTAAGGCTTGAGGAACGAATAGGTAAAAATATAAATATTAAATTATTTTCTTGTGTTACATCTAAGTAAGTAAATTA